>JAVGWX010000002.1:158059673-158312173 GCA_036924085.1 Ariolimax columbianus | reverse complement strand
ATGTTGTTGCTCGAAGCTAGTCGTGCTGAGTTAACTCATCTTGTTTCTTGATAGGAAGCTACATTAGCTCTTATTACATCACAAGTGTGTACTTTAGAAGGTCAGATGAGTCCTCCTGGATGTAGTGCACTCCAAGGTTCTCCAGTCAGCACACTACTAAGGAGTTCACAATGTCGGTCTCCATCTCGTTGGTCAGGCTGCTAGGACACAGCCAGTTTCCAGGAGCAGTTTGTTTCACCTGACCTTGATTCCTTGTCAGTCCCTACCGCGCACCAGCAGATCCAGTATAGTGCTAGCATCACAAATCCACACAACGTCCTTCCATTACGTTAAAGATTAAATGGAGGTTTTTGTGAAGTTTGATTAGAGCCTACACGGATTGGCACCATACGGACAGGAACGCCAACTATATCAGATTTGTCCATGATATATTAACAGAACGAAACGAAACAAGAGTATTCAGCTGGAAATAAACATACAGAAAAGATAACATTAGAAAAGAGAAAAATACAATACAGAAACGAAATAGTGGCGGAAAAATGAGGACAATGCGTGGTCAGGAAAGTGTGTCATATGACTCTGGGCACTTTCATTCTGGTTGTATGGATGTTTGCGGGAATAGGTCCACAGGGAGAGTAGCATGTGTGGTGCCAACATGTGATGTGGGTGTGGACTGGTGGTCTCATGCTGTATGGAAGGAATGAGCAGTTTATCGTGGGGGTAGGGGGTGGCTGATGAAGTTAAAATGAGGGTGGTTGTCGTTGCTGGTGAGCAGTGTTTGAGGTGGAAAGTGGCGTACACAGGAATGGCAAACAAGCAAAACTGTGGACAATCGAAAGGGAACGCACAGATGGAGAGAATTGGAACTGGCACTCGAGCAGACTGACGAAGATATACGGGTGCACAATAACAAAATGAAAGGGAAAGTGATAAGCATACAGATCGACTAATAAATAGACAGTGAAATGCTTAATACAAATATTGAATTCCAGACAGGCTATTGTCGTATTACGAAGTTTCGACTTACGAGATTTCGCATTTATGACTCTGTTGGAGAAAGAAGAGCAATGAGAGTCGAAACACACGGAACGTCCATCTTGCTTATGGAAACAGGTTGTCTACAACAATCCGGTCAACGAGGTGAGGATCAGCACTGTACTCTCTATATGGTGAGCTTACATTGCATAACAGCCAGGAGGATCTCGGCCCACATTCTCAATAACGCCTCCCGGAGTAAGAAAAGCCACTGTAACCCGCTACCAAAGGAAAGTCGTCGAGAGTTAACTCAGCTCAACTAGAATAGCGTTAAACAACATTCCAGCCTGTTTGCATAGATCACTGATCGACCTACAACATCCATTTCGAAGAAACGACGCTGCAGCGATATATAATTTTACAATACTAGCCTAGCACTCACATTAATGCACAGTACAACTTCGTACAGTCACAGCATGTTTGCACTAGTGTTAAACGAGCAGTCATTCATTACTTCGCCTATTTTGTTTCGTCATACAAGACAGGAAGTGGTTTTCTTTTAATTTGAAATGTGTGTTTTACTAAGGCTAAGCACGTAAATGGCAGGTGCATTGTGGTCCAGGATATGGAAAGGAAAAACATAGTTTCTAGTCCCGCTATGAGTTTCGGCACCAGGAACTGAACCTGTCGTAAGTCGAAGATTGTCTGTGCATCATAAGACTGCCATTTAGCAGGAAGACAGTTGATTTGAGAGTCTTGACCACCGTCGTTCGCTCTTGAATAATCCATTTCAGATAATCTATTGTCCCTCCCGAATCCCACTTTTCTCCGCACAATGTATCTCTTGCATAACTCAATCTATTGTCCCTCCCGAATCCCACTTTTCTCCGCACAATGTATCTCTTGCATAACTCAATCTATTGTCCCTCCCGAATCCCACTTTTCTCCACACAATGTATCTCTTGCATAACTCAATCTATTGTCCCTCCCGAATCCCACTTTTCTCCGCACAATGTATCTCTTGCATAACTCAATCTATTGTCCCTCCTGAATCCCACTTTTCTCCGCACAATGTATCTCTTGCATAACCCCATCTATTGTCTCTCTCGTACCCCACTTTTCTCCACACAATGTATCTCTTGCATAACCCCATCTATTGTCTCTCTCGTACCCCACTTTTCTCCACACAATGTATCTCAAGCATAACCCCATCTATTGTCTCTCTCGTACCCCACTTTTCTCCACACAATGTATCTCTTGCATAACCCCATCTATTGTCTCTCTCGTACCCCACTTTTCTCCACACAATGTATCTCTTGCATAACCCCATCTATTGTCTCTCTCGTACCCCACTTTTCTCCACACAATGTATCTCTTGCATAACCCCATCTATTGTTCCGCTCATTCAAGCAAACCACTACATCCACAAATCCGGCGAATAAGCATTTTTCCTGTGGCAACCTATGGCTGTGAAACTTGGACAATAAAATATGCATTAAGAACGAATATTTGAGTTTTTGAGACCCAAGGATTCAGAATAGTTCTAAAAAAAATTACAAGTACAACATACTGACCAAGACCCACACAACAGCCAGGTACAATATACTGACCAAGACCCTGCCTCAGGCTGCAGCCAAGTACAACATACTGACCAAGACCCTGTCTCATGGTACAGCCAAATACAACAAACTAACACAAGACCCACACAATAGCCAGGTACAACATACTGACTAAGACCCACACATCAAATCATAGAAAAGTACACCATCCACAACAAAAGCCAACATTACGTTAGAGCAAGGTGTAACATACTTACCAATACCTTATCTCACATCCACGCCGTGCCTCTGGAAACTAGCTACATAGCAGCAGCCTGGCCAACTAGGTATCAGTCTACACTGTGATCTTGTTAGTGGAGTACCTACTGACAGGTTTTGCATTACACTACAGTGAGAAGGACCTAGAACTACCATCTTTAACACACCCCAGGATGCAATAAGACCCCCTGTAACCTGCTACCAGAGAACATTCGTCTAAAGCAAAGAATTCAGTACGAGAAACTTGAACAACAACAAACAAATACAACGTCATCGTTTCCATAGCAACACAAAGGAGAAGGTCACTCTGAGTACATTCCCATATCCAGACCATCATCTGGAGCCTGATCCACGAACATCCAGTGTCCTAGATCTTCTCGCGTACTCTTACACCTCCCCCCTCTCCATTTTCTCTTCTTGTTGTATGTAGAGATACTACACATTTCTAGTTATGATTTATATTTCTAGAAAAGTCTTTGTCCATTTTCTGTTTCAGATCTTAATCTCCAGCAACATTGGATGTTGTCATATTTATGACCAGAAATCTGTGTTTCCAACTGCAGAATACCATTTGATACGATACAGAAAACGTCATATCTATCTGCACATTCCTGGCTTCCCAATATTGTAATCAACACTTGACAACTACAGCGTGGGGACCTGCCGTGGGATAACCACGTCGATATAATTAACTCCAACAGGGAAACATGGGAACCGACAAGCAAGCATTCACTCCAGGACATTTCAGAATTATTTGCGAGGCAGTAAAAACATAAATAGTTTAGTTAGACCCCTGCCATGCCAGAGAAAGCGCACAACAGAGCCATGCTGTGTCAGAATCTACAACAAAAGATGAAATCATAACTGCCTGACATTTTCCCGGCTCAAGACTTTAAACAGAAGTTTGGATATGAATCCTAGTCAGCCTAATGTTTATTTTCTTTCCGGTCGTCTTGTTTCCAATGGTGAATAACCGTGTACTGTATTTTACGCTTAACCATCCAGTGAATGTGATTTCATCACTAAATGTGATAATGTTTCACATGACATAAGGATACAACCTTGCTGGGTCAAGAATCGGAAAACGTGCAAAAGGTGTGGTTGGTAGGAAGTTACCAGCGCCCTCATATCACAGACAATTTGCATTTGTTATTGGTAGTTTCTCTCCCAGAGTTTCCCACCAATCAGCACTCCCTTCTCTGTATATCTTTCTCCCTCTCCCATCGTGTCCTATCAGTAAGTGCTGCTTCTCTCTCTCTCTCTTTTTCTCTCTCGCTCTCTCTCTCAGTGTGTCCCTTCAGTTTGTGCTACTCTCTCTCTCTCCCTCTCTCTCAGTGTGTCCCATCAGTTAGTGCTACTCTATCTCTCGCTTTATCTACCTCTCTCTCTCACTCTCTCTCTCACTCTCTCTATCTACCTCTCTCACTCTCTCTCCCCCCTCTCTCTCTCCCTCTCTCTCCCACTCTGTCTCTCTCTCCCTCTCCCTCTCTCTCTCTGTCTCTCTCTCTGTCTCTCTCTCTGTCTCCCTCTCTCTCTCTCTCTCTGTCTCCCTCTCTCTCTCCCTCTCTCTCTCCCTCTCTCTATCTACCTCTCTCTCTCCCTCTCTCTCCCTCTTCCTCTCTCTCCCTCTCCCTCTCTCACTCTCTCTATCTACCTCTCTCTCTCCCTCTCTCTCTGTCTCTCTCTCCCTCTCCCTCTCTCTCTCTGTCACTCAGCGTGTCCCACCAGTTGATCATAAAATTCAAGAAACTAATTTGCATATTGTCAGTGCATCCTCACACCTGTTGACGCGCGTGTTCACACCTGTTGACGCGCGTATTCACACCTGTTGAGGCGCCTGTTTCCAGGTGAAATAAAAGGATTAACAAAATAGTTTTGAACTCCAATTTCGTTAACTAAAGTCGCTTGCTACTCCCCCAATTTCTCCAATAATTCCCGTTCTTTCTCCACACTAAATGTGTCTTACTTCTTTATACTTGCTCATCAAATGACTCAATCCTATCTGGTAGTCGGCAGGTTCATTATCCATGCTTCGACGCCACGTAGTAATTACGAGGGCAATGTAACAGCTGACTGATAGGACGGTCGTTTCTCAAGGCAAAGGTATCGGGTTCGATACCCACTTGTGAATGGGTACATGTCTTACTGTTAGGAAAGGAAAGACGGCGACTATCTCATGTCATGGAAAGTTAAGACCAGACCTAGTACAGTGAAGTATATAACACTTACCCCATAATAGCAGTGGGACTACCTTGACCGTCAAAACAGGTCAATCTCCGAGTACAACCCGGCACACCATCAGCGCAGGTGCCCTCTCCACATCGAATAGTTCTTCAAAAACTTCTTTTTTGTGCTTTAGTGGCGAAATCTGTTCATCTTCTGATATGCTCCCACTTATAAGGTTGTGTTTCTCTGGCGCGTGTGTCCTTGACCTTTCCTTCCAGCATGGCCTTCAGTAAAGTGTTATGTCTTGTGATACCACACAAAAAGATGACTTGTACGGCTCTAAATTTGTTCATTCCTTTCCCGTCCGCTGCTACTTTCTCCAATACTTCTTGACATGACATCCTGTCTTTCCCCCATATGTGTCCCATTCGTCTGTATATTTCAAAAGCATTAATTCCTTTATCTTTCTATGTGTTCTTTGTCCATGTTTCTCTGCCATACGGCAAAGACGAGTATTTAAGAAACGCTTCTTTGTTTACATTTTTAATTTGTGACTCGTGTTGGTGGGTTCTGACTCGTGTTAGTGGGGGTCTGACTCGTGTTAGTGGGTGTCTGACTCGTGTTAGTGGGGGTCCGACTCGTGTTAGTGGGGGTTTGACTCGTGTTAGTGGGGGTGGGGGTCTGACTCGTGTTAGTGGGGGTCTGACTCGTGTTAGTGGGGGTCTGACTCGTGTTAGTGGGGGTCTGACTCGTGTTAGTGGGTGTCTGACTCGTGTTAGTGGGTGTCTGACTCGTGTTAGTGGGGGTCTGACTCATGTTGGTGGGTGTCTGACTCGTGTTGGTGGGTGTCTGACTCGTGTTGGTGGGGGTCTGACTCGTGTTAGTGGGGGTCTGACTCGTGTTAGTCGGTGTCTGACTCGTATTGGTTGATGTCTGACTTGTGTTTGCGGGTGTCAGTATATGACTAATGTTCATGGGTGTCTGACTCATGTTGGTGGATGTCAGTATATGACTCATGTTGGTGGATGCCAGTATATGACTCGTGTTGGTGGATGTAAATATGTGACTCATGTTGGTGGATGTCAGTATATGACTCATGTTGGTGGATGTAAGTATATGACTCATGTTGGTGGATGCCAGTATATGACTCGTGTTGGTGGATGTAAATATGTGACTCATGTTGGTGGATGTCAGTATATGACTCATGTTGGTGGATGTCAGTATATGACGCATGTTGGTGGATGTCAGTATACAACTCGTGTTGGTGGATGTCAGTATATGGCTCTTGTTGGTGGATGTCAGTATATGACTCTTGTTGGTAGATGTCAGTATATGACCCATGTTGGTGGATGCCAGTATACAACTCGTGTTGGTGGATGTCAGTATATGACTCGTGTTGGTGAATGTCAGTATATGACTCATGTTAGTGGATGTCTGTAAATGGTTCACGTTGGTGGGGGATGTCAATATATGGTTCATGTTGGTGGATGTCAATATATGGTTCAAGTTGGTGGTTGATGTCAATATATGCCTCATGTTGGTGGTTGATATCAATATATGACTCATGTTGGTGGTTGATGTCAATATATGACTCATGTTGGTGGTTGATGTCAATATATGGTTCATGTTGGGGAAAACAGCCTTGACCTTAAATAATGTCTTTTTGTTTTCTAAATTCACGTCATCCAATCTCCATTATTACATTTCAAAGAAACGAGAAGATCCATGCTTGCTCTATCATTTGATGATGTGTGTGTATGTGTGTGTGTATAAGTGGATCAAATGTGCTGTCCACTTTGCTAATTATCAATCCGCATACCTGACTGTTGTTTTCGTCTTGAAACTTAAATCCCTGTATCTTTTGTTCACTTGTAGCTGCCATTACGATATCAATATCATATATGATATCCCTAATTGATATAATAATAATAATGTTCGCGTAGGCGTCAAAGGCCCGTTGCGTCGATCGATCACTACCATGTCCAACTGCTGAGGCTATGTCCATGGGTAACGTGTTGACCGAAATCCCTACATACTCCCCAGGTGGAGTCGTGTACTTCCCAGTCTTAGAATGCGGGCCGCGAGGAATGTGTTAGACTAATGTTTGTGTCAATCTTTCCGTGTCTGTCCGTGTCAAACTTCCTGTTTCCCATCGCCGAGGCTTCTGACTGTGTCCATCTGTTGGTCAGTGTGACCCTTGCTGTGCTGAGAATACGAGGTTAGGAGAGGTATTGTGTAATCTAAGGCGGAAGGGGGGGGGGGGGGGCGGCCAGGAGGAAGTTGGCTTCAGTCCGAGCAGAAATGTCCTGGAGTAGAGATAACCTGGTCTGAATTCTGGTGTGCAGTTAAGTGGAACGTTAAACTCCGTCATGGACTGGTCTTCCACGGCTTGAGCCAGGCATCAAATTTCAGCGAAATGCAGCATAACAACCTGTATAACCGATCGAAAGCACATCAAATCCACAGAATAAAGATCATGATACCACCTGGTGAAGGAGGTGTGAAATATAATCCAAACATCGGAAAACTCGACACAAACACCGGAGAGAGTCGAGAGAGCAGCCACAAAGGCGAGGCCATCTTATTTTATTTGTATGTAATTGATATCCCGTAGGTAATGAGAAGTGGCATTCCATCTGTGTGGTGTGTGGTGTGTGGATACTCCCTACTCCTCCATGTTCGACTTGATGGGAAGAATAGGACCGCTGCTACCAAACTTTCTAAAAGGGTAACGTTGTTCCAAAACAAACAAAATGCCGTTATTCTAGTAGATCTAAATATGTTTTCGCTAGCTGGCGCGACCAGCTCCATTCCTTGTTGACTTGGCTTTCTGACTGTAAATCAGGCACATATTTACAGCCTGGTAAATAAAGTCTGATAGACTAGAGCGTGTCAAATTGGCCAGGTACCTATTTCAATCAATCAATCATTGATCGTAGCCGCTTTGGTGCCTTGGTGCCCTGGCTGTAAATCAGATCTGTGAAATGGTTCCTTGTAAAGCAGTGTGTGTTGGGTAATCGTCTATTTACAATTGGATAAATGGAGTCTGAAAACTTGAGTGTGTTTAGTAAGTAAAGTAACCATTCACAGCTGGGTAAACAGTCCTCAACCACACAGAATTTCCCCGACTAACGCTGCAGAATAAACAGAACAACAGTAACCATCCAGGTGTTGAATACAGTCAGCAAACTGTGTCGACAGAGGACCTCGGCACACCACGTCAGTTTCTCCAGACAAAGACTCATAGACCCATAGACGCACCAAAAGACCCACAGACGCATCAAGCGACCCATAGACGCATCAAAAGACCCACAGACGCATCAAGCGATCCAAAGACGCATCAAGCACCCACAGACGCATCAAGCACCCACAGACGCATCAAGCGACCCACAGACGCATTAAGCGACCCACAGACGCATCAAGCAACCCACAGACGCATCAAGCGACCCAAAGACGCATCAAGCGACCCATAGACGCATCAAGCACCCACAGACGCATCAAGCGACCCACAGACGCATCAAGCGACCCACAGACGCATCAAGCGACCCACAGACGCATCAAGCGACCCATAGACGCATGAAAAGACCCATAGACGCATCAAGCGATCCAAAGACGCATCAAGCACCCACAGACGCATCAAGCGACCTACAGACGCATCAAGCGACCCACAGACGCATCAAGCGACCCACAGACGCATCAAGCGACCCATAGACGCATCAAGCACCCACAGACGCATCAAGCGACCCACGGACGCATCAAGCGACCCACAGACGCATCAAGCGACCCACAGACGCATCAAGCGACCCACAGACGCATCAAGCGACCCACAGACGCATCAAGCGACCCACAGACGCATCAAGCGATCCAAAGACGCATCAAGCGACCCACAGACGCATCGAGCGACCCATAGACGCATCAAGCAAACCACCGGCACCATCGCCAAACACCAGCACGAGAGTGACGTCACAACTGCAGACGGAACAAGTCATCTGCGGCTGCAACTAAACCTTATTCAAGTCATAGATTATCATCCCCCCCCCCCCCACCCACCTACTTCAATCAAATCACCACCTCTTCCTTCACTTCCCGAACCCTTCCTGTTTTATCATCCCCCCCTTCCCTCACTTCTCCAACCCTTCCTGTTTTATCATCCCCCCTTCCCTCACTTCTCCAACCCTTCCTGTTTTATCATCTCCCCTTCCCTCACTTCCCCAACCCTTCCTGTTTTATCATCCCCCCTTCCCTCACTTCCCCAACCCTTCCTGTTTTATCATCCCCCCCCCCTTCCCTCACTTCCCCAACCCTTCCTGTTTTCCGAGATCCCAAGTGCTATTTACAAGCGTGTCCCCTGGCAGGTCCGCAGGCAGGAAGTGAACCAGGGTAGAGACGTTAAAAATACGAGGCCACCCACTATGCAGCTCTTTCCTACCGATTCACCCGTTTTCAAGAATTGAATTCAATTTCACCGGGCTGTTGAGAGTCGAAGACTGTCTTACTATACAAGAAAGGAGACAAAGACGACATGGCTTACTACCGCCGTATTAGCCTCCTCTCGGTACTGTACAAAGTATTCACCAGATACATCTAGAAAAGGATCACCAACACCCTCAAGAAGGCCATTCGACTCGGTCAATCCAGAATGTATGGAAAGCTCTAGAAGAACAAGAAATCGAAGCTGGATACATGGTGAAACGTTGTACCACCATTATTCGTCCATTCACACGACTGAAACTGTCGCAATGGAAAAAGGTATGCCCAACCTTTTCTCTCCATGCCAGGAATCAAAGATGTGTGACAGGACGACCCCATCTCGACCATCCTTTTCTCTGCATGCCTGGAGACACAAGCGTGTAACAGGACGACCCTCATCTCGAACATCCTCTTCTCTACCTGCCTAGAGTGGACAATGAGCCATTGCGACTGGAGTGAGTACGGTATCGACCTTCAACTGTCTAAGATTTGCCGACGATACCACACGCCTTCCAATGGAACCCATCCAAGCGACACGGACGCTAACTTCGCTGGAAGCGGTGGGCAAAAAAGCAGGCCTCACTATAAATATGGAAAAAACTAAAGTCATGTGCAACCATTTTTCGGAGCCCAGCCACGTCCTCCTAACCAAACACAACTAGAAGATATCGAAGAATACATCTACCTTGACCGTCCCTTCGACACAATAAATAACCTGCAGCCAGAGACTGCCCGGCCTCGACGCGTAGAGTAGGAAAATTTCAGCTTGATCAAAGCGGCAACAGACGCCACGAGAGACACCAGACTACGACCAGACATATTCAACTCAGCAGTGTTCTTCCAGGGCTTTGCTGTGTAAGTCAAACCTGGCCAAAAACACATGCCTCGCTTGAGCGCCGTCTCCTGGGCCTATCACTTAGGCAGCGACGATAGAAAGGCCTACACAACGGTGTCATTCGGGGTTTATCAGGCAACGAGGAAGCCCGACAGCATACCAACACCAAGCACCGTTGGAATGCCATGTAGCCAGAAGGAGAGTCGAACGCTGGAGGACAGCAACCACTCGGTAGTACCAGTGCGGCAATAACTCCTGGAAGACTCCTCTCCTTTCCGACTAGACGGGCAAGATTCGCCAAAGCTGCACAACACTCGGGATCCTACAACAAACAAGTTATCCATCCACTGGACTTCCCGTGATCGAGACAGAAGTTATCCATCAACTGGACTTACCGTGACCGTGACAGAAGTTATCCATCCACTGGACTTTCCGTGACCGAGACAGAAGTTATCCATCCAATGGACTTCCCGTGATCGAGACAGAAGGTATCCATCAACTGGACTTCCCGTGACCGTGACAGAAGTTATCCATCAACTGGACTTCCCGTGACCAAGACAGAAGTTATCCATCCACTGGACTTCCCGTGACCGAGACATAAGTTATCCATCCACTGGACTTCCCGTGACCGAGACAGAAGTTATCCATCCACTGGACTTCCCGTGACCGAGACAGAAGTTATCCATCCACTGGACTTCCCGTGACCGAGACAGAAGTTATCCATCCACTGGACTTCCCGTGACCGAGACAGAAGTTATCCATCCACTAGACTTCCCGTGACCGAGACAGAACCGACTAGAAACTGAGCCCAGTCCATTAACCATTAAACAGAGAAATGCTCATTCCGGCTACCAGCAACTCACACAAACGTTACGACCTACATAAAGATTACGACCCACACAAGATGACCCGCACCAGACGACCCACACAAGACGACCCACACAAGGCGATCCACACAAGACGACCCACAGAAGACGACCCACAGAAGACGACCCACACACGGGATACGACCCACACAAGACGACCCACACAAGACGATCCACACAAGACGACCCACAGAAGACGACCCACACACGAGATACAACCCACACAAGACGACCACACAAGACGGCCCACAGAAGACGACCCACACACGAGAAACGGCCCACACAAGACGACCCACACAAGGCGACCCACACACGAGATACGACCCACACAAGACGACCCACACAAGACGATCCACACAAGACGACCCACAGAAGACGACCCACACAAGACGACCCACACACGAGATACGACCCACACAAGACGACCCACACAAGACGACCAATACAAGACGACCCACACAAGAAGACCCACACAAGAGGACCCATACAAGAGGACCCATACAAGACGACCCACACAAGAAGACCCACACACGGGCAGAAGCCCTTGTATTTGTACAGGTCGGCTAAGACTGATGAGACCAGTTTTACTTTAATAAACATATCAAGACTGAGATTTGGACCCAGAACCTTTTCGTCGTGACAAACAACCACCCTTACCACTCTTATATACAGAGACACTGCAATGAGCACGCAGTAAATAGCATTTGCAGGGTTATGTACGTTACTAACAACATCATGATGCCAAACTGACTGCTACAGAAAACACCACCGCACTGAAAGAAGTGCTAATGAAACACACAGACTACCCATCATAACATAGACAATATGAAGGACCACAAACATATTAGTTATCCAAACAGCTGGTTACCTGGTGATCGCAGTTATCAAGTGCACGATATCTGCAAGCAGAGGGCCTGACTGGAGGGCTGTTGTTATCGTGTATATGTGAGCTGGACCACTTGTGTATACTGCTTGCTTTTGAGATGCTGACAGTCAGTTTGTATTAATTACTTGTTCTGTTATGTTCCTGAGAATCGACTTCACAGAACCCCTGACACACCTACAGGTGCTCAGTCTCTCTCAGCAAATGACGTGTGGATAATGATGGTTCTTGCTGCTCGTTTGTTCTACGCACTCCGGCTCCGTCTCATGATACGCCCAACTTCACTTGAACCTCGGTTGATTTCAAAGTTCTGCAGTCACGTGAATTGCTGATTACTCCGGCTCGGTCCTTTGATACGCCCCACTTCACTTGAACCTCGGTTGATTTCAAAGTTCAGCAGTCAAGTGAATTGCTGATTCATCCATTGATGTGACATCAGTCTGCACTTTATTAAGAGACTTTAAAATGTCACCCATATCCAGTGTATCCATAATGGATGCTTGTGAAACCAGGATGTCAGCACTTTGATTGTCTGCATCCCATCATGACTAAATCAGCAGATCTACAGCAGCCCTTGGGGGTCTGGTACCTCTAAAGTTGCTATCCACTCGTGACTCAGCCAGTCCTTCTGTACCTTCCCAAAAATAAACTGAGTCTGACACGGTGATCGGCATAGCTAAACAGGTCTCATATTTGATATAAGCATCCCAGAGCTGAGGTCGCTGCCTCCATCTTCATACTCGAACTGACGTTTGTTGTTCTGTATGCACCGCTCCACTCGGCAACAGCCTGACCTCTTACCCTATCATCGAAAACCTAACTTGATAGCTCACTGAATAGTATCAAACACCCCATTTATATATGGAGGCTTCACTATACTCAATGTTATCACATATCAGCTGATAAACCTCGACTTCCGCTTTCCTGTTGCACCACTCTCGGCATTCCCTTCCTAGGGGTGTGATGACTGTGTGATCACCTATTACCAGTGAGAACCCGTTCTCCTTCTTCGATATCCCTGTAGTCAACCGCCCAAGCGTTATCTCTGCCAGTGACATCCACGACACCGTCCTCTTGATGTGCGCTCCTTTGTTACCTACGGTGTTATTGTACAGGAGGTGCCTCTTTCTCAGGTAACCCGCATGTAGACTCTGACCCGTGCCAATTCACATCTGGTTGTCACAGATAGACGTCTTAGCATCTACCCCATCTTCAGCATCGAGGCTTGTTTCACGCAACCCAGAACCAGTCGCATTCATTCTCGGTGCGTCCCAACCTTTAACACCGTGATCTTCATAGGGTGAGGATGTGATCTTCATAGGGTGAGGATGTGATCTTCATAGGGTGAGGATGTGATCTTCATAGGGTGAGGATGTGATCTTCATAGGGTGAGGATATAATCTTGATTGGGCGAGGATGTAATCTTCATAGGGTCAGGATGTGATCTTCATAGGGTCAGGATGTAATCTTGATTGGGTGAGGATGTTATCTGGATAAGGTCAGGATGTAATCTTGATTGGGCGAGGATGTGATCTTGATAGGGTCAGGATGTAATCTTGATTGGGCGAGGATGTAATCTTGATAGGGTCCAGATGTAATCTTTAGTGAGCGAGGATGCCCAGTTTGCAATCAACAACTGACAGAACCAACTGACAATACAGCAAGAAAAACAGTCGCTGTTCCAAGCTTGCAGCTGCCACTGTATTGTGTGCCCTAGGCCCTTCCTTGCATCACTGTATAATATGATTGATGTGGTACTTAAATGGCAGGCTGCGAGAAAATGTTACTCCTGAATATTCCAACCTGTCACGCCTGACAATGACGCCTTTATCAACCATAAGTAATGACCGGGAGGTCAGCCTCCAATACAGAGTTGGTAATGGAGCTCCACATCACGCAGGCATCGCTAGAATTGATTTGGTCACTGAGATTGGCACACCGGCGTGAGATTGCCTGCAAGGTCACATGAATGTCACTGACATAGCCATACCTATCTGAACCAGACATGTACGCCAGGATGGCATCTGCAAATGTTAGTGCTGTCCCTAACCTTGCGGGTTCAATATTGGATACTTTTGTTGTCTCAAGATGCAGAGCGAATTTAAAGAAATGGGGATACTCAGATGTCGACACATGTGAATGCGGCGCAGTTCAGGGCCAAGATCATCTGATGACCTGCCCCAACCTCCCTGAAACCTGTGACATGAACGACATGATGGAGGCGAACGACAAGGCAGTTCAAGTTGCTGAATATTGGACGGATGCTGTGTAACATGGTGTTTGGACACGGAAAGTAAGTAAGTAAGTTGTGTATATGTTGAACATCCCGATAACAGCTTTGAACCTGGGGCCAGTTCTTGACATAATCGCATCGGTTCTCATGTCGAAGATCCCAAGCAAAGGGCATAGTTCTCTTCCTAGGGGGATCTGCCATACCACCTCACCAGAACAGCTGACTTATCTCACCAAAACAGCTGACTTAGCTTAGCAGGACAGCTGACATTCAGCTCACCAGGACAGCTCACATCTATCTCACCAGAACAGCTGGCTTGTATCTCACCAGTTCAGATGGCTTCTAGAGCACCAGGACAGCTCAAATCTATCTCACCAGAACAGCTGGCTTGTATCTCACCAGTTCAGATGGCTTCTAGCTCACCAGGACAGCTGATATTCAGCTCACCCGCCATGGGTTGATTCCACATTCGGTCAAACAGCTAATCGAAGTCCAAAAGTCGGCCGGACTTGGACATTCTCCAGATTGAGAGACACGACCACTGTTTATTGACTGAGCTGTAAGCCCTCATCCACATGTTCAAATGTCCCAGCATTTTCCCAAGTCCCCTTCGTTGGTCCATAACTGCGCATTAAGCAGAATGTCTGGGTGTGAAATTTTTTTTTTTTGTTTTTTTTTTTTGACAATTTTCTCAAGAAATTTGTCATAGATGAAATGTGGGTGATTATTCGAAAGCTACAAAAGGAGCGATGCGTTCTTTATAAAACAGCATGCAGTCTTCCACAGGTTTAGAGGGTGGACATAGGTATGTGGCCAGTGCTCAGGTTCTATTGCCATCTCTACAGAGATATTGGACTCCTTCACAGCATGTATAATATCTGCTTTATCCAGTTCGCTTATGTGACAGTAGTGTACTTACATCATGGAGACCAGGAACAGTGTTCTTGTTAGGGCAGTGTTCTTATGGGACAGTGTTCTTACTGGGGCAGTGTTGTTACTGGGACAACGTGCTCCTGCTGAGACAGTGTTCCTGTTGGGACATTGTTCTTACTGGGACAGTGTTCCTGCTGGGACAGTGTTTTTGCTTGGACAGTGTTTTTACTGGGACAGTGTTCTTACTGGGACAGTGTTCTTACTGGGACAACGTGCCCCTGCTCAGACAGTGTTCATGTTGGGACAGTGTTCTTACTGGGACAGTGTTCCTGTTGGGACAGTGTTTTTGCTTGGACAGTGTTCGTGCTGGGACAACGTGCTCCTGCTCAGACAGTGTTCCTGTTTGGACAGTGTTCGTGCTGGGACAGTGTTTTGGCTAGGACCCTGCTCTTGGCTGGAACGTAGAAAACATTCCAACTCTGCCTCAGTTATCAGGTCTGGGTAAAGCTCTTTGCTGTCACAGAGCACATAATGTATTCCCGAATTGTACAGTATACCTTTTTCTTCTTTACCTGTCAGAAAATTGTGTCTTTTCCTCTGTTGTTAGGGGAGTCCCTGTCGAATCAGTAGACCATATGTATAGATATGTCAAATGAATGAATCGTACCGGAGTCGTATCCGGGGAGGAAAGGATCACTGTAACATACCAAGCATGACGTAAAAGGCTATTAATGAAGACTATCAGCTTTATCACGTTAAAGAAACTCACACCACCACTGCAAAAGCCAACGTCCACGTTTTGATACATATTTTACGTAAGGAGAACAGCTTCTGAAGTTCCTCTACGCTGCGAGTGGAACGGATTGGAAACAAGAAAAGGAGGCTAATGCATTCTGGATCACCTTGTACCAATCTCATCTCCTTGGCGATGCTACACAACTCTACCACTCTCTCATTTCTTGCCGATCATAAATCTCACATTCCTTGAACACTCTCCTCTTTTTTCGTGGATACTTGTCTTCGTGTCTTTTGTTCTCATCTCAAAGTCTATGCTCATCGCTGAGGAAGGCTTTTTGTAACTAGATCCTAACCGCATCGTGTTTGTTTTCATTATAGCTATGCTTGACACTTCTCGCTTTCTTTCTGCTTTTTGGCAACCATCGCTTCTTTGTTCTAATTATTGCTGGTCCCAGAAAGAAAAAAAAAGACATTATCTCCATCACCATTATTCATATCTTAATATCATGTCTAATGTCACACGGATGCATCACGTATCACAATAAAGGTTTGCCATGGCTAGAAAGAAATCTGTGGAGAAGGAATATTACCTGAGCGGTAACATGGGTGAGAAGAATAGAACAACAGAAACCGTCCATGTATGTCGAATTCCAATTGTGTCCACGCCAATAGTCCATTCAATCTTGTTTTGCCCTTTATTTCAAATTTACATCATTCGTAATTATCTGTCCTGTAGGGATACACCACGGTGGGGGCGCGGGTTGACCAGATCAATGATACACCAGGGTGGGGGGGGGGGGGTTGAACAGATCAATGATACACCAGGGTGGGGGCGCGGGTTGACCAGATCAATGATATACCAGGGTGGGAGCGCGGGTCGAACAGATCAATGATACACCAGGGAGGGGGGCACAGGTTGAACAGATCAATGATACACCAGGGTGGGAGCGCGGGTCGAACAGATCAATGATACACCAGGTTGGGGGCGCGGGTTGAACAGATCAATGATACACCAGGTTGGGGGCGCGGGCTGAACAGATCAATGATACTCCAGGTTGGGGGCGTGGGTTGAACAGATCAATGATACACCAGGGTGGGGGCAGGAGGGTTGCCAGATCAATGATACACCAGGGTGGGGCGCGGGTTGGACAGATCAATGATACACCAGAGTGGGGGCAAGGGGGTTGCAAGATCAATGATACAATAGGGTGGGGGCGAGGGGTTGAAGAGAACAGAACTACCGCAACCTTCCAACGTAGTGGTAGTGCTAGATTTCCACGGCAAATGTTATGGATTCAATGCCCGTTATAAGAACGTTTCAGACCCAGCGGCAACTTTGGTATCCAGCTTACTGCTAGGATAGGAGATGGGAGGAGCGGAGTGGAGAGGAGAGGAGTCTGGAAGACAATAGGGGAGTGCAGAGAAAAGGAGAGGAGAAGAGTGGAAAGGAGAGGAGACGAGTGGAAAGGAGATGTGACGAGTGGAAAGGAGAGAAGGAGTGGAAAGGAGAGGAGACGAGTGGAAAGGAGAGGAGACGAGTGGAAAGGAGAGGAGACGAGTAGAAAGGAAAGGAGACGAGTGGAAAGGAGAGAAGGAGTGGAAAAGAGAGGAGACGAGTGGAAAGGAGAGGAGACAAGTGGAAAGGAGAAGAGACGAGTGGAAAAAAGAGCAGCCGAGTGGAGAAGAGACGAGAGGAAAGGAGAGGAGGAGTTGAAAGGAGAGGAGACGAGTGGAAAGGAGAGGAGACGAGTGGAAAGGAGAGGAGACGAGTGGAAAGGAGAGGAGACGAGTGGAAAGAGAGGAGACGAGTAGAAAAGAGAGCAGCCGAGTGGAGAAGAGACGAGAGGAAAGGAGAGGAGGAGTGGACAGGAGAGGAGACGAGTGGAAAGGAGAGGAGGAGTGGAAAGGAGAGGAGACGATTGGAAAGGAGAGGAGACTAGTGGAAAGGAGAGGAGAAGAGTGGAAAGGAGAGGAGACGAGTGGAAAGGAGGGGAGACGAGTGGAGAGGAGACGAGTGGAAAGGAGAGGAGACAAGTGGAAAGGAGAAGAGACGAGTGGAAAAGAGAGCAGCCGAGTGGAGAAGAGACGAGAGGAAAGGAGAGGAGGAGTGGAAAGGAGAGGAGACGAATGGAGAAGAGACGAGAGGAAAGGAGAGGAGACGAGTGGAAAGGAGAGAAGGAGTGGAAAGGAGAGGAGACGATTGGAAAGAAGAGGAGACCAGTGGAAAGGAGAGGAGACGAGTGGAAAGGAGAGGAGACGAGTGGAAAGGAGAGGAGACGAATGGAAAGGAGAGCAGCCGAGTGGAAAGGTGAGGAGACGAGTGGAAAGGAGAGGAGACGAGTGGAAAGGAGAGGAGACGAGTAGAAAGGAGAGGAGACGAGTGGGAAGGAGAGAAGGAGTGGAAAAGAGAGGAGACGAGTGGAAAGGAGAGGAGACGAGTGGAAAGGAGAGAAGGAGTGGAAAGGAGAGGAGACGATTGGAAAGAAGAGGAGACCAGTGGAAAGGAGAGGAGACGAGTGGAAAGGAGAGGAGACGAGTGGAAAGGAGAGGAGACGAATGGAAAGGAGAGCAGCCGAGTGGAAAGGTGAGGAGACGAGTGGAAAGGAGAGGAGACGAGTGGAAAGGAGAGGAGACGAGTAGAAAGGAGAGGAGACGAGTGGGAAGGAGAGAAGGAGTGGAAAAGAGAGGAGACGAGTGGAAAGGAGAGGAGACAAGTGGAAAGGAGAAGAGACGAGTGGAAAAGAGAGCAGCCGAGTGGAGAAGAGACGAGA
Source organism: Ariolimax columbianus (assembly GCA_036924085.1). Lineage (NCBI taxonomy): Eukaryota > Metazoa > Mollusca > Gastropoda > Stylommatophora > Arionidae > Ariolimax > Ariolimax columbianus. The sequence goes on along the minus strand of JAVGWX010000002.1, from coordinate 158,293,546 downwards.
GGAAAGGAGAGGAGGAGTTGAAAGGAGAGGAGACGAGTGGAAAGGAGAGGAGACGAGTGGAAAGGAGAGGAGACGAGTGGAAAGAGAGGAGACGAGTAGAAAAGAGAGCAGCCGAGTGGAGAAGAGACGAGAGGAAAGGAGAGGAGGAGTGGACAGGAGAGGAGACGAGTGGAAAGGAGAGGAGGAGTGGAAAGGAGAAGAGACTAGTGGAAAGGAGAGGAGACGAATGGAAAGGAGAGCAGCCGAGTGGAAAGGTGAGGAGACGAGTGGAAAGGAGGGGAGACGAGTGGAGAAGAGACGAGAGGAAAGGAGAAAAGACGAGTGGAAAGGAGAGGAGACGAGTGGAAAGGAGAGGAGACGAGTGGAAAGGAGAGGAGACGAGTGGAAAGGAGAGGAGACGAGTGGAAAGGAGAGGAGACGAATGGAGAAGAGACGAGAGGAAAGGAGAGGAGACGAGTGGAAAGGAGAGAAGGAGTGGAAAGGAGAGGAGACGATTGGAAAGGAGAGGAGACTAGTGGAAAGGAGAGGAGACGAGTGGAAAGGAGAGGAGACGAGTGGAAAGGAGAGGAGACGAATGGAAAGGAGAGCAGCCGAGTGGAAAGGTGAGGAGACGAGTGGAAAGGAGAGGAGACGAGTGGAGAAGAGACGAGAGGAAAGGAGAGGAGACGAGTGGAAAGGAGAGGAGACGAATGGAGAAGAGACGAGAGGAAAGGAGAGGAGACGAGTGGAAAGGAGAGAAGGAGTGGAAAGGAGAGGAGACGATTGGAAAGGAGAGGAGACTAGTGGAAAGGAGAGGAGAAGAGTGGAAAGGAGAGGAGACGAATGGAAAGGAGAGGAGACGAATGGAAAGGAGAGGAGACGAGTGGAAAGGAGAGGAGACAAGTGGAAAGGAGAAGAGACGAGTGGAAAAGAGAGCAGCCGAGTGGAGAAGAGACGAGAGGAAAGGAGAGGAGGAGTGGAAAGGAGAGGAGACGAGTGGAAAGGAGAGGAGACGAGTGGAAAGGAGATGAGACGAGTGGAAAGAGAGGAGACGAGCAGAAAAGAGAGCAGCCGAGTGGAGAAGAGACGAGAGGAAAGGAGAGGAGGAGTGGACAGGAGAGGAGACGAGTGGAAAGGAGAGGAGGAGTGGAAAGGAGAGGAGACGAGTGGAAAGGAGAGGAGACGAATGGAAAGGAGAGGAGACTAGTGGAAAGGAGAGGAGACGAATGGAAAGGAGAGGAGACGAATGGAAAGGAGAGGAGACGAGTGGAAAGGAGAGGAGACTAGTGGAAAGGAGAGGAGACGAGTGGAAAGGAGAGGAGACTAGTGGAAAGGAGAGGAGACGAGTGGAAAGGAGAGGAGACTAGTGGAAAGGAGAAGAGAAGAGTGGAAAGGAGAGGAGACGAGTGGAAAGGAGAGGAGACGAATGGAAAGGAGAGCAGCCGAGTGGAAAGGTGAGGAGACGAGTGGAAAGGAGAGGAGACGAGTGGAGAAGAGACGAGAGGAAAGGAGAGGAGACGAGTGGAAAGGAGAGGAGACGAGTGGAGAAGAGACGAGAGGAAAAGAGAGGAGACGAGTGGAAAGGAGAGAAAACGAGTGGAAAGGTGAGGAGACGAGTGGAGAAGATAGGAGACGAGTGGAAAGGTGAGGAGACGAGTGGAAAGGAGAGGAGACGAGTGGAGAAGAGACGAGAGGAAAGGAGAGGAGACGAGTGGAGAAGAGACGAGTCGAAAGGTGAGGAGACGAGTGGAAAGGAGAGGAGACGAGTGGAGAAGAGACGAGAGGAAAGGAGAGGAGACGAGTGGAGAAGAGAGGAGACGAGTGGAAAGGAGAGGAGTGGAGTGTAGAGAAGAGGCAGCGACGAAGGTAACTCTGCGCCCACGATCTGTCCTCATATAATAATGTCTTTACCACTTTATCCCCGACAGCACTGTCCGCTAACGGATCACATTAACCTTTTACTTTTCCAAGCATATCGTAAAATGCAGCTATAGTGGGTTGTGTGTGGGGCTCGCAACTTTATCATGTGAAACCATTGTTATTGGAATCCGCCAATGCTGGTGCTTTGATACACCCTTACAAGCATCCTATGAAGTGTCATCTGAAGTTTTAGTCATGTGCTCCCCTTGGAGCCAATCCAGTAATCAACCAAGGAAGAATGTTAAATGGTAATATGCAAGGATTACGGCCCTAGGGGATTGTTAGTTCTAGGGCTCTGGCTGTTTTATGAGTCAGCCATGGATCGCGGTTTTAATGAAGTGTACCTGGGTTAGTAGGTAGACGCGCCAAGTGATTGGTAATTACGCTGACAGACAGAAGCAGGTGTATAGACAAGATGATGTATGCAATAATACGGATAAACATATAAGATTGCCACATGCATGGGAGACTGAGAGATAGAGGACTACATGGATGGAAGGGCAGACAGAAAAAGAGGGCTATATGGATAGGAGGGTAGACAAAAAGAAAGAGGGCTACGTGGATGGAAGAGTAAATAGAAAGATAGAGGGCAAAGTGGATGGAAGGGTAGACTGAAAAATAGAGGACTACATGGATGGAAGGGTAGACAGAAAAAGAGGGCTATATGGATAGGAGGGTAGACAAAAAGCCAGGTTGATGGAAGTGTAGACACAAAGATAGAGGGCTACATGGATGGAAGGGTAGATAGAAAGAGGGGTTCGTGAATGGAAGGGTAGATAGAAAGATAGAGGGCTACATGGATAGAAGGGTAGATAGAAAGATAGAGCTACGCGGATGGAAGGGCAGAGAAAGATAGAGGGCTACATGTATGTAAATGTAGATAGAAAGAAAGAGGGCTATATGGATAGGAGGATAGACAAAAAGATAGAGGGCCAGGTTGATGGAAGAGTAGACAGAAAGATAGAGGGCCAGGTTGATGGAAGAGTAGACAGAAAGATAGAGGGCCAGGTTGATGGAAGAGTAGACAGAAAGATAGAGGGCCAGGTTGATGGAAGAGTAGACAGAAAGATAGAGGGCCAGGTTGATGGAAGAGTAGACAGAAAGATAGAGGGCCAGGTTGATGGAAGAGTAGACAGAAAGATAGAGGGTCAGGTTGATGGAAGAGTAGACAGCAAGATAGAGGGCCAGGATGATGGAAGAGTAGACAGAAAGATAGAGGGCCAGGTTGATGGAAGAGTAGACAGAAAGATAGAGGGCCAGGTTGATGGAAGAGTAGACAGAAAGATAGAGGGCCAGGATGATGGAAGAGTAGACAGAAAGATAGAGGGTCAGGTTGATGGAAGAGTAGACAGCAAGATAGAGGGCCAGGTTGATGGAAGAGTAGACAGAAAGATAGAGGGCCAGATTGATGGAAGTGTAGACAGAAAGATAGAGGGCCAGGATGATGGAAGAGTAGACAGAAAGATAGAGGGCCAGGTTGATGGAAGAGTAGACAGAAAGATAGAGGGCCAGGTTGATGGAAGAGTAGACAGAAAGATAGAGGGCCAGGATGATGGAAGAGTAGACAGAAAGATAGAGGGTCAGGTTGATGGAAGAGTAGACAGCAAGATAGAGGGCCAGGATGATGGAAGAGTAGACAGAAAGATAGAGGGCCAGATTGATGGAAGAGTAGACAGAAAGATAGAGGGCCAGGTTGATGGAAGAGTAGACAGAAAGATAGAGGGCCAGATTGATGGAAGTGTAGACAGAAAGATAGAGGGCCAGATTGATGGAAGAGTAGACAGAAAGATAGAGGGCCAGGTTGATGGAAGAGTAGACAGAAAGATAGAGGGCCAGATTGATGGAAGAGTAGACAAAGAGATAGACCTACCGGTAAAATATGAGATCGTCAGACTCACTTATGGAAAGATCAATTAAACATTACCTACCAGCTGCCATCTACACATTGAAGGCCGGCACTAATGGATCTCCAAAGTCTCCTGTCTCTTGTCTTAATGGCGCAATCTGACAGGTGTTTCCATGTAATCTCTTGGTCATATCGTCCAACATGGACCTTGGTCTTCATCTGACATGTATGCTACACTGTCGTTCGGATTTGGTGTTCAACATTGTGTTACGTCATTGATTGAATTATGTCAGGGTTTTACGTCAGTGTGTCATGTCATTGAGTAATGTCATTGAGTAATGTCATTAAGTTGCGTCAGGGTGTTACGTCACGATGTTACGACATGGTGTTACGCCAGAGTGTTACGTCACGATGTTATGTCAGGGTGTTACATCACGATGATATGTCAGGGTGTTACGTGAGGGTGTTACGCCAGGGTGTTACCTCATGGTGTTACGTCACGATGTCATGTCAGGGTGTTACGTGATGGTGTTACGTCAGGGTGTTATGTCATTGTACTATGTTACGGTGTTACTTCAATGAGTCACGGAAATAGGCGATGATATGTAACCGGAATCCAGCATGTCACTAGAAACTGTTTCTCTATTTGTATCTGAAAACTGAACTGTCAATTTATTTTTATTACACACAATCCACCGATGGTAACCTGCTGATCCGACCAGCCAAAAAGGTGGTTTCTGTACACTTTGGACAATCAGGTTTCTGTACACGTTGGACAATCAGATTTCTGTATATGTTGGACAATCAGGTTTCTGTACACGTTGGACAATCAGGTTTCAGTACACGTTGTACAATCAGGTTTCTGTACACGTTGGACAATCAGGTTTCAGTACACGTTGTACAATCAGGTTTCTGTACACGTTGGACAATCAGGTTTCTGTACACGTTGTACAATCAGGTTTCTGTACACGTTGGACAATCAGGTTTCTGTACACGTTGGACAATCAGGTTTCTGTACACCTTGGACAATCAGATTTCTGTACACGTTGGACAATCAGGTTTCTGTACACGTTGTACAATCAGAGATACACATAGACCGGAGAGACGCAGACCTGCAAGCAATAATATAGTGACTACTGTAACAGGGTTGTGTGTCAGCGAGCTGTGTGTACCTGGGCCATCTATCAAGAAGCATATGGGTCAGAGCAACTTAAACAGTGGAAGTCAAATTAGTTGAGACAGGGATAGAATATATCATTCAGACAGGAACAGTTCAATTAAAATCCCCCCTTCGTCGCCTTTAGGTTAACGAGACTGGCGTGTCGTGAAGAATGATGAACAATAAAATGATGGGGAATAGTCCGGCCCATTTGGTTGTAGAATCTGGAGTCCAGAGTGTTGGTAGAGGAGGTAGATGATTGTAGTATCTGGAGTCCAGGGTGTTGGTAGAGGAGACGATTGTAGTATCTGGAGTCCAGAATGATGCTAGAGGAGACGATTGTAGTATCTGGAGTCCAGAATGATGCTAGAGGAGACGATTGTAGTATCTGGTGTTAAGAATGATGCTAGAGGAGAGAATTGAAGTATCTGGAGTCTAGAGTGCTGGTAGAGGAGTTAGAAGACAATTAATCTGACGTTAGTCTGTCACATTTAGAGTGACATAGTCACATGTAGCAACGTCATTGAATAGTCTCACAAGGGAAAGTACCAGAGTAAGAATAGTATTCCAAAGGAAAGTACCCGAGTAAGATTGACTGCTCGCCAGTCAACTGGGACGAAGCAAAGCACCTCGCGACCACCGCCATCTTCATCTAGGCGGAGTTAAAGGGGCTATACAAATAGAAGACAAAAGACAGACAGACAGCTGGACATAGAGGTTATCTCACTATATATCAAGGCTAATTGTAATATTGCCCATTGGTACGAAAGGTGGACTCCCTTTTAAAGCGATAAGAGAAAGAAATATGTTCACTTATAACGGGACAAATGTAGTCTTCTCAAATATCAGCTCTAGACGATCTACTGAGGGCGAGAGATAACTAATCGTACCCACGACTCGGTTCGGGACAAGCGTACCTGTAGTCTTCACAAACATCAGCTATAGATGGTTGCTGAGACAGACAGACACGTGGGTTGAGGGGATTCCATGTCTAGGCAGACAAATGGGTTTAGGGGATTCCATGTCTAGGCAGACAAATGGGTTTAGGGGATTCCATGTCTAGGCAGACAAATGGGTTTAGGGGATTCCATGTCTAGGCAGACAAATGGGTTGAGGGGATTCCATGTCTAGGCAGACAAATGGGTTGAGGGGATTCCATGTCTAGGCAGACAAATGGGTTGAGAGGTGACAGAATATAGACACATGTATTTGAACGACCGACAAGGATAAGTACATTAGTTGAGGAGATCCTATACAGACAGACATATGGGTAGAGCTGCAGACAGAAGGTCAGGCACATGGACGGAGGAGCTGGCATAGAGACACATGGGTGGAGGAACTGACAGAAGGATAGACCGACATGAATGAAGGGCGAAACAGGCAGACACCTGGTTAGTGAAGTATTCAGGCATCGATATAGACACATGGAGGAGTAGGCAGGGCAGACACACAAATAAACACATTGATTGAATGGTTCACAAACTTACAGAGAGATATCACCTCTCGTATTGGCTGTACGATCTGATACGATTGACCAGAGAGAGTACAATAATGAGGATATCATTACATAATCAAATATGTCCGCCTCTGTGTATGACAGCAGGTTTTCAATTCTTCATGTCCTTTATTGACCCCGCATTCGGCACAAATGGGGATTATACGCATGCGCATGACGTGCCTGTATGCTGGTGTGCTCCATTTTTAGACTTTGCTTTCTTTCCTTTTACATTCTTATTTGTGCTTCTTTCCTTCTGGTCGTTTTCTGACAGGAGAAAACAGTTACATCGATAATGAGATTTAACTCAGACAAAACAGACCATTTACTGGTGTGAGTTTTTCTATCCATTTAACTGAATTTGTGCAGGCTGTATTGTCAGCAATCCAGAAAAAAAGACTACAACAACAAAAAAACCGCAGGAAATCTCATTTCTAGCACAATGGCAAACAATTTGGCGGGATGGCTGCATTCAATATCCAGTCACTGGCGCTAACGAGCAAATAACGGTATAGTATAGGCCCTTAGGGGACCAGGGACACGAATGTCGATTTAGGCAAAGCAGAAACCCCCAAACCCCACACCCACCCGTCCCACACACCCCTCCACTCTCTACCCATCACCTGGGGCTGCAACTTTGACCAGGTACTCACTGCAAGCGAAAATCGAAGAGATTTCGGTTTGAGCTCCCCGTAATTTCCATTCCAGGCCATCTGACCCAATTAGGGGAAAGTCCCCGAGTGTCCAATTCTTGGAAACATGCCGACGTTTTGGTAACGAGGTTCTTGCTTTCGATGTTTTGATTGGCTAGGAATGAACAGAAAATGTTCATTCATCTCAGCTCCTAAATAAGTGTCAATTATTGGACGTGATGGTTCTGTTTGGTGAGAAAATGGTGTCGCTAGACTACCATTAACCCTTGTCTGACGAACAAAACAACCAGTTTTCCAATTCTTTTGATGCAGAATCATGAGGACAGAGACTTGAGTAAGTCGTCAACATAAGTACCATTCTCTCTCTCTCTCTCTCTCTCTCTCTCTCTCTCTCTCTCTCTCTCTCTCTCTCTCTCTCTCTCTCTCTCTCTATGTCTTCCGATTTCTTTCTCTTCTACTTGCTTCATCTCTTTCTTTATTTTTCTTTTTTTTTCCTCTCACACTGTTTCTTTCTCTCTTTTCCTCTCTCTCTCTCTGTTCTCTTTTCTCTCTCTCTTTCTCTTTCTCTCTTCTCTCTCTCTATTTCTCTCTCTCTTTCTCTTTCTCTCTCTCTCTTTCTCTCCCTCTCTCTCTTTCTCTCTGCGTTTTATTTCTCTCTTTCTCTCTCTCTTTGTCTCTTTCTCTCTCTGTTTTCTCTCTCTTTCTCTCTCTCTCTCTCTCTCTTTCTCTTTCTCTCTTTCTCTCCCCCCCCCCCCTTCCTTAGTCTGCCCTGTTTCCTTAAGCCCAGTGTAGTGTACAGTGATTATTCCCTTAACGGCCCAGTGATGCACAACAAGACGAAAGGTATTTTAATTTGTTCACTTCCGAGCGACATCTAATGTTTCCTGAATCTGAACACAAGCAAGGTAAGGTTCAGAGCAGAACCACTAACCGCTTCACCACAAACATCATCCATCCTCCCCTTCCTTATACTAATTCTACCCCATCTCATCACTGTGTCCTGGCCAGCGTTATCTGACGCATAGTTAAACACCTACAGTTGGGATACTGTTGAAAGGCTTGGACCACCGGCATGTTTATGTAGCTATAGCGATGGTTTCTGTGCTTGTCTCATTCACGTCTTGACGTTGCCAGTACAATGCACACCACTCTTTTATGTCTTTTGGCAAGTATACAGTACGATGTGATGGCCCTGAGCTGTAGTCCCTAGTATAATTCACATACTGTCAATCATCAGGAGTGAAGGGTAACATCACAGTCAGGTGAGACATGTTGATCAAAAGTGGGAGAGAAGAGTGATATCAGGACAGGTGAGACATACAGATCGTGGAGGGAGAGAAGAGTAACATCAGAATCATGTGAAATATGCTGATCAATATTCAACCGTTCTTCCACGCTCCATTCATTAAAACAGACTCTGTTACAGCAATCTGACTAACGAGGTGGAGACCAAGCCTGGGATCCTCAAATTGGTGAGTTAGCTAAGTCTTGCACTACAGTCAGGGGGATCTAACCCATCTGGTCACGTACGATTTCGGATGAAGAATCTTCTCGTCAAGCGATGAATGAATTCGATGCGAGTGACAACCAACAACATCATCATCAACATCAAAGACCAGCCATTAGCAGCAACATGTGTCAAGGTTTTTCTCTCTAAATTTCGTTCAAGCATCTCTTATATCCAGAACAATATGTCAAAAACGTCATTTCTGATTGATCAAGTAGTACATATATTTTTTACAATAATCAAAAAACAAGTTTGTTTTGGATTCATTATTACAGTCCATTTCAGGGTCAAGAAAGTCGACACAAGTTTCAAAATCAAGTCATGATTGCTTTTTTAATTTGACTGAGAAGACGTGTCGATCCTTTGGCTCAGTTAGCCGTCGTCTTGTCTGTTGCGTCTGTTGTTGTAAGCCCGTGTGGTCATCTGATAAGTGATGTGCATCGTGATTTTTAGCTATATTGTGTGTATGTTATATGCGTGCAGTAGTAGTTGGACAACTTGTAATATCAAGATATAACAAAATCATCATATTTCTGTATTGATATCTAATCAGTTTAAGGTTAAGTTCTGACCATATCTTATCAGTCTAAGGTTTAGTTTTGACCTTATCTTATCAGTTTAAGGTTTAGTTTTGACCACATCTTATCAGTTTAAGGTTTGGCTTTGACCTTATCTTATCAGCTTAAGGTTTAGTTCTGACCATATCTTATCAATTTAAGGTTTAGTTTTGACCATATCTTATCAGTTTAAGGTTTAGTTTTGACCTTATCTTATCAGTTTAAGGTTTAGTTCTGACCACATCTAATCAAAATCAGCATTTTCAAAATTCATTCACGCGCTGAGTTCGCTTCCCGTATTAAACAGCACCTGTAATGTTGCTGACTCTGGCTGTTATTTTATCCATATAAATGTTAATAAGTATTGATACAATTAAACATGTCTGCCGTACTCCTGCGGTTTCATTAAAGCATCCGTCAAACCATCAGTTGTTTTTATTACATGTTTATTCATACGGTGCAATCATCTTACACTATAGTTGGCCTTGTGTGACACACTCCTCTGTTAGTATCCAAAGTTTATTCGCATTTTTACTTCAAATCTTTCTTATGACCTTTTAAATGTTAAGTTCAATTGCTTGTTATATTTTATTGTCAATGTCTGCTTTAATTATTTCTGTTGGGATGTCATCTGGGCCAGTGGCTTTATCATCATTCAGAAGCATCAGTGTTTTCGGAATTTCTTCTTTGTTTGGCTTATTGGAATGATCTTGCAGTTCCGTTTTATTCTGATCCCGTAGAGCTAGCCTATTTAGATGGGTTTTTTTCTAAATGTTCTGACAATCTCTGTTTCTGCTTATTTGCGTTTCTAATGAAATTTCTGTCATTATCTTGAATAGAGCCATTCACTTGTTTATAGTTTTCCGTCAGTTCCTTTGCGCTGTTGTTCTGGTATGTTATATTGTCTTTATGTGCACTTTCCTCTGCATATCTTGTCAACTCGTCGATGCAATTTCTCTTTGTCTCTCCTGATGCTCATCAGTATTCTTTGTTGGCTTCATTGTATATTTCCTTCTCCTTGGCTTTAGTATTTCTGGTATTTCTACTGAAATACGCTATCTTCATTTTTCTTTCCTTCATCTTTGCCAATGTTTATGCTATTATTCATTCTTTGTATTGGCGTTCCATTTTCCACAAAACTCCTCTACAAGTCTCATTCCATATTTTTGTTCATACCTTAGCTGTGCTCTTCTATATCATCTATTTCTTCTAACTGTTGCAACGCACGATGCCTAGCCCTATCTGATACTGTGACTTGAAGTTTTGGAGACCCTTGTTCCTGAGGAATCTCACATTGAGCTGTTGTCTGCGGTTATATATTGTTGTTTACCTTTTAAGTTTGATTTTTATTTGGCTACCAGAAGACGACGGTTTGCTCCCTTACACACTTGTACATCGAGTAATAGGGATCTGAAGTTCGTATATAAATGGTATCATGTGGTCTGATGAGTCTCATGTCGTGTTCTGTATGCGAATCTCATGTTGTGTTCTGTATGTGAGTGTCATGTTGTGTTCTGTATTTGAGTCTCATGTTGTGTTCTGTATGTGAGTCTCATGTTGTGTTCTGTATACGAATCTCATGTTGTGTTCTGTATGTGAGTCTCATGTTGTGTTCTGTATGTGAGTCTCGTGCTGTGTTCTGTATGTGAGTCTCATGTTGTGTTCTGTGAGTCTCATGTTGGGTTCTGTATGTGAGACTTATGTTGTGTTCTGTATGTGAGTCTCATGTTGTGTTCTGTATGTGAGTCTCATGTTGTGTTCCGTATGTGAGTCTCATGTTGTGTTCTGTATGTGAGTCTCATGTTGTGTTCTGTATGTGAGTCTCATGTTGTGTTCTGTATGTGAGTCTCATGTTGTGTTCTGTATGTGAGTCTCATGTTGTGTTCTGTATGTGAGTCTCATGTTGTGTTCTGTATGTGAGTCTCATGTTGTGTTCTGTGAGTCTCATGTTGTGTTCTGTATTCTATCATGCTGCCACCAATCACCAGTTGAAGCACAGGTCCATCATCAACTTCCAGTTTTTATTGTAAGCACCGATTCCATGTTTGTCCACGATCTCTTCAAAACCGATATTCTATTCCCAACTTAAGAATGCATGCCTCCCGTTGATACATTCATGTCTTTCTTGTCAATTCATCCATGACATGTTGTTGAAGTTTCTTCTTATGCACGTTCACGTAATTACTTTTCAGTTCGGTAGTTATTATGTTAATTGAATTGTTAAATTAATTTTCGAGTTTTACGAACATTCTTTCTTCTTCGTTCCATCTTCCTTCTTCTTCATCTTCTTCGTCTTCTTCTTTGGCGTTCGCCCGAAACGGACATTATGAGATAGTTTGCGTTGAGGCTGCGATATTTTTTCGGCCCGACGCATTGGATTTCAGTGTTTTTTTGTTTTTTTTAAGCACCGAGTTTGCCTTCTCTTTGTGAATCCTATCCCCGAGTTAGCCCCACTAGTGCGTCCTGTCTCCAAGGCCGCCACGTGAAGGCAGAATAGGGTCTTGGTCAGCTCCTTATACAAGCATCGCGCTATGATTCGTTGGCTGGTGTCAGCTCTTTCACTACCGGATCTTGTAAATGGGCATGTGGCTTACTACTTAGAGATGACAGGCAGTGGGAAAAGGGAAGGGAGGACAGGCAATGTAGAAAAAGAAGAGAGGACAGGCAATGTGGAAAGGGAAGAGAGGACAGGCATTGTGGAAAGGGAAGAGAGGACAGGCAATGTGGAAAGGGAAGAGAGGACAGGCATTGTGGAAAGGGAAGAGAGGACAGGCATTATGGAAAGGGAAGAGAGGACAGGCGATGTGGAAAGGGAAGAGAGGACAGGCATTGTGGAAAGGGAAGAGAGGACAGGCGATGTGGAAAGGGAAGAGAGGACAGGCATTGTGGAAAGGGAAGAGAGGACAGGCATTGTGGAAAGGGAAGAGAGGACAGGCAATGTGGAAAGGGAAGAGAGGTCAGGCAGTGTGGAAAGAGAAGTAATCATCCCACCTCATAAGAAAATGACATTCAATTCCGCAACACTCGATCCTTGACAGTAGTGCCTGCTGCCGGACTGTTTTAAACATACACTTCTGGGATTTCATGACATTAATACTACAATTTCCTTAACTATGCATTAACTTAACGGCGCTAGCCAGACATGCTGGGGTGATTCGATTCCCATAGAATGTCTGCAATAAGGTATCGTAAGAGTCATTTCTCACATGGCTGCAAGGTGTGTCTGTCTTAACTACACCTCACCTGACACTTACTCAAAACAAATATAAATGGAAGTTCCATTGCAGAGACTGCTATTGAGGATAAAGTGTTGCATTTGTCAGTGTACCATGTCTGATCGTTTTTGTGAGGTATGGTCTCCATTTCGCTCGGCGTAGTAACTTTCCATTGAGTCAGATACTGATTTGCATCTGGGTAGACTGGAACTCTTTCTAGTGTTATCCAGTTGGTTGATTAGTGCAGATTAAAAGATGTGCCTAGTGCACTTTCCACGAATGCTATGAAAGAAGACTGATGAGGGATGTACATGTGGCTTGCAACCTCATCATGTAAGAGGTAAAACAAGATTGTTGCCGAAGGTACGTCTCACTAGCAGAGTGGTTTGAGAAATGGCATTTACAGAACGAGATTACGGGTTCAATCCTCGGTTTCGACACGCTACAGCCAACTAAGACGTAAATTTGTATCCGTCTAAGGAAGAAAAGTCCGCGAGGTTGGCATCTGGTCACCTAACCCTATATAAAAACAGCCCTAGTGTAACAGTTCCCGTCGGAGCAAGAGAGTTTAGGACAGGGGTGATGTGGGTGCTGATAACAAAGGTACCTGAACATGTTAAAGCTTAAAGCTACCTGAATGCGTGTCGAGGTCACTCACCGTCTCAACAAAGAAAAACAGAGTTGGGGCAAAGAATGTGGACAGGTAGGAGCTGACCACTGACGTTCCGATTTGGGTAGTGGGAGAATGAGTGACAGACGTATTGGCAGCGGAGCTTGCTGCCATAGATGAGTGATAGGTGTGCAAAGTATTTCGTTCCAATAATGACTGAAAAGAGCCACCCCCCCCCCCCTAGATTCATTGGTCAGCTCTGATTCTGCTTGAGTGTATATAACTCGAGACAAAGTTTAGCTCAGGAGGTTGGATGGAGAGGGGAGGAGAGCGAATGAGAGTGGCTGTAGATAGGAGTTCGTTTAGCTCACCGATTTGATAGAGGAGCGATTGAGAGACTGTTGGACGAATGTTAGTGATAGAACAGGATCGCTCAAATAGATGTGTGAGGTTTGTAATAATAGATAATCTGAACGTCTGTTGTAAGCAGGGCACATTGTGAACGAGGTATGTCCAAATTGCCCGCTTGAGGGGATTTGAGTGAGGAAGTTTTTGATAAGGTGTGTTGATGATGCAGTTAAAGAGATGTATGCGTGATGTGTGTAGGCAATAGAACTGGGTACTGATAGTTGGGAATTCCATCAAGAGCTAATGCTTCAAATTTCCGCTTTAGTTAATATTTATAATAACACACATATATATATATATATATATATATATATATATATATATATATATATATATATATATATATATATATATATATATATATATATATATATATAATCTAGGAATATTTAGTTAAGTTGATATGTATTGTATTGTGTTTGTAATTTCACTACTCATTTTTCTGATATGAGTATTATATAATAAATATGCCATCTGCTGTGTGCTATATTATTTGAAGTGTGTGGTCATGATTGATGTGGATTAGTGTGATAATGTTCTAAGTTAGAATAACCCTAGAGCAAACAGTGGGATCTGCTAAACATTATTATTTGGTGTCCGTGACCACGGATTGTCGTGGTAGTTTTTATAAATATAGTTTTGTGTGTAGCTACAGTTCTTTATTTGGTTCTCGTTGAACACAAGTGTCGGCCGCGGTTTTAAATAAGTTTTTGTGTGTAGTTAGGAGAAGGGAAGTAGCTAGTGGTTCGAGTGTTAATTACCATAGGTAGCTCTTCCAATCATCTGACCGGTATGTGTTGACATTTGTCACCCTTTTTTGCATTATTGACAAGACTTTGTGCATATTTGACAGTCTTGTAAATTTTTTCTTTGGGGGGGCCAGACTGGTTTATTCAACCAGATGTTAAACAATATTAAACAATGCTATCATTGTCTAGTTTTTGGATATTTGTCTATTGGATGCCCAAATATAATTCGGAATACGAACGTTGTCTAGAGAAGAGGACTATTTGTCAAAAACAACCCTTACATGGCACTAGCTACAGTTCAAATGACGAGCGATAAGTTGGACGACAAAAGTCAACTACAAAACCAGCTAAGAGAACTAACAAGCAGAGGTATTCTGCTGGAAAGACAGGAAAAAGACCTCAGATGGAAGCTGTGACAGTTGTTGCAACAGTTTGGAAACAGAGCGCCCAAACCAGCTAGGAAGGAGAGAAGAAATAAACAAATGACAGAAGTAAACACGGCCCAGTGTTTTGGAAGGGGACAGAATGGTAGGAAAGTGAGTAGGAAGCTCGACCAACTTCCACTTTCCGATCCGTGGAGGGACGGATGTGGAAATCTCAGGTTGGACGTGTGTAGACGGCTGAACAGAGGGGGCGAAAGGGGGAAGAGTTTGACCTAGGTAGAGAGGCCAAGTCAAATGCGTGTAAAAATGGTTAAGCAGAAGTTTAAATCGGGCCCATAATGAGAGACCATTTGCAAAGTTACAGATGGAGAGACAGAGCAGGAGCTATAAAAGAGACTTTGAGCGTGGGACGGATGGACAGAAAGAAAAAGATGCAGGTTTTGTGTATCCAGAAAAGTTAGGTACGGAGGACAGGTTACGCAATGCAAACGAGACAAACGTTCGCCCAGACGTCCAGATGAAACGTAACATCATCGGATAGCGTAGCCCGAATATTCAGGAAGAGAGTGTTACGTCAGGTAACACGGTCGGGCCGGATGAAAGGGGCCAAGTTTACCAGGAACTTGTGGTAAAGCCTGGTAGAACATTAGTTGAAGTCGACGAAGAATCGAGTAAGGGAACAGTCGGAGATTCGTCAGATGAAGAGGAAAGGAGAGGAGGAGGAATGGTGGCAGGGCCAGCTATGGTTTCGTGCCCACCCACGCCAGGTCCTAGATGCGGGAAAAGGGGTCGAACAGACCGAAGGAAGGGACAACCCTTAGACCACCGAGGAAGGAAGTGGGAATGACGCACAGCTAGAATGCGAAACAGACGCACCGTGCAAGAACACTCGTGCAGCCTAGAAGAGAGGAACAGCTTTTCTAAGGAAAACGAAGAAAAGGGAAAGACAGGTTAACCCCAGCCAGGACAGTGAACCAGTTATCGAAGCAATGATGATAAGATCCCAGTTCGAGATAAGCCAACGGTCAAACGAACAGTGGGAAACATCTTTCCCACAAATATTGAATACAGACGGACGAAAGGCTGAAGTAGCGGACGATGTAAGTGTACGTAACACCACCAGGAAACCGGTAGATACAAACCAAATAACTGTAGATCAAGAAGACCAGACAACTGCGATGGGCGTTTTACAGGATGAAATCGCCCAGACATTAGAGACATCCGATGGAGCGCAGAGTCCGTCTGAAGTAAGCATTACTGCTAAGGAACGTTTGATAGTAGGCTTGATAGCGCTAGTCAAAAACATGGAGAAATTACCTCAGTTCAGAAATGGAATTAGGTAGAGTCGTGTAACACGTACACACATGGTAATGACAGATGCAGGGCTATATGAGAATCTCCAATTAATGTACACATTTCCATACATTTGTTTAATCTACCATTATCCTTGGGAAACGGAGATTTGAATAATTAACAAAGACTGCACCTGGACGAGTTAGGGATACAGCATTACGTAATTCAACAGCTGGACGATTCAGTTTTTGGACATAGTTAGCAGTAGTTTGTATCTGAATAAGTTAGAACTTAGTCATAGTTTAGTAGCTTCTGAAATGGGCATTGACAGGTTCTGATAAGCGAGGCACTAGCAGAAGTGAAATGTGGATAGCACACGGGCATGTATGCGTGCTAATACTTTGAAAATTTGTGTTTGGTTTGGGTTTCGACAATAGTGTGACTTGCATTTTATTTAACTGTTTATTATTTAGTTGTTTAAACATGATTACGTATCCTGACATAAGTATCAAGGAATGATACTTAAGGACTGAAAGGTTGATAGCATGGTCATGTTTATGTGTGCCAATATATTGACATTTGTATTTGGTTGTTTGGCTTTTGACAATGGTAGGACTAGTATTTTATTAATGGGTTGTTTGGTTTGTTTAAACATGTTCACATATCCTGACAGTATCAAAGTGTGATACTTACTGACTGAAATATTGATAGTATGAGTATGCGTGCAAATATTTTGACATTTTAATTTGGTTTTGGGTTTCGACATTGTATGCATTGCATGTTTCTTTATTTTGTTGTTGTTTGTTGTGTAAACATGATTAGAGATATTGATACAGTTATCTAGGTACTGATCTATACAGAAGTATAGCTCACTTAGACTATAGGCCTCAACAAACAGAGGTTACCACGAGTGGCAGAACAAGAACTAGCATGCTGGGACAAAAAACTTACTTCCAAGGTGGAGGCATTGCAGAACAAGAACTAGCATGCTGGGACAAAGACCTTACTTCCAAGGTGGAGGCATTGCAGAAAAAGAACTAGCTTGCTGGGACACTGGGCTGGCTGAGTTAATGAGACTTAGTGTTGTAACAATAGATGTTGCTGACTTGTTATGGTGTATATTTTATCGCATGTATGTGGAGCCTTCACTCCCAACGTGATCAGATCTAACACAGGTAAGCGGCCTTCACCCCCCACGTGATCACATCTAATACAGGTAAGCGGTCTTCACTATCAACGTGATCACATCTAACACGTAAGCGGCCTTCACTCCCAACGTGGTCACATCTAACACAGGTAAGCGGCCTTCACTCTCAACATATTCACATCTAACACAGGTAAGCGGCCTTCACTCTCAACATGCTCACATCTAACACAGGTAAGCGGCTTTCACTCTCAACATGTTCACAACTAACACAGGTAAGCGGCCTTCACTCTCAACATGTTCAGAACTAACACAGGTAAGTGGCTTTCACTCTCACCATGTTCACAACTAACACAGGTAAGCGGCCTTCACTCTCAACATGTTCACAACTAACACAGGTAAGCGGCTTTCATCTCAACATGTTCACAACTAACACAGGTAAGCGGCTTTCACTCTCAACATGTTCACAACTAACACAGGTAAGCGGCTTTCACTCTCAACATGTTCACAACTAACACAGGTAAGCGGCTTTCACTCTCAACATGTTCACAACTAACACAGGTAAGCGGCTTTCACTCTCAACATGTTCACAACTAACACAGGTAAGCGGCTTTCACTCTCAACATGTTCACAACTAACACAGGTAAGCGGCCTTCAAACGAGCTCTAAACAGCTAATATAAAACAAATGGTTCCAGTGAAAACACACAATCTTCTCACCTAGCTTGCAGCAACATGATAACCACAACAACCGCATTATGGGCGACTAACGTGAGACGACATCAACCAGAGACACTCACCTCTGCTGCTACAACTTCTTGCAATGTGTCCTAATCTCGCTCTGAAAGATAACATAACATGGCTGGCGTGAGAAAACAGCACATATCTGGTTGCCTAGAGAGTAATGTAACGAACACATAACACAAATATTAGGTGGAGTCAACAAGTTATCTTAATATGGCACACTCATATCAAGCGTGATGTTCAAGCCCCACCTGCACGCATCATCAGTTCTTCTTCTTCGTCGTACGCTATTTACAGCGATATTTACGTTGCACTGTTTTATTTTGTTAAGCCTGTGGCTCAGTGCATCCGATTTCAACAGGCGTTTCTGTAGGGTTGCCCTCCTTAGCCTTTGGCTGTCCCCAGCTTAACTGCAAGGCAGCAGTTGCTTTTGGTCAGAGTTGTCTCTCTTAGGAAGTTGTCTTGCAGGACTATCGAGCTTTCCCTACTCGTGTCTATAGGGTTTGGCAATGATATGATGGACTATGTACTAGTTTGTACTATCCCGGAAGAGAGGCAGTCCAGTGTGACTTTGTCCCAGGATCGTCACGTCCTGCCAGAAACGTAGCATATGCATGTGAGTGAGGTATCTCCTTGCTCCCTTTATTTTCTCGGCTCATCTGCAGTGATGGTATGTCTAGCATTCCCCGCCACCCGGGAGGTTGTCACAATAGGGCAGGAGGTGCAATTTCCGCTGGACTGCATCTCTTCTGCGTCCATTGGGATGACTGGTAACAGACAGAGGCAAAGAGCGAGGCAGGAGTGCATTTTACCAAGTGAATTTCTGCGGCTCGACCGGGCCGGGCTGAGACGCAATCCCTAGCCATGTCGTAGCCTCCCATCACAGCGATGCTGAGATTTAGGGCGGGATTCTGGCTTAGAGGCGTTCGGCCGTAGTCCCTCAGATGGTAGTTTATCAGCCAAGCACGTGGACCAAATGTCAGCGACCTGTGATTCCTCTCGAAATAGTGCATTTGACCAGGGGACAAGCCTAGTCATTGCACGGAGATGTTGTTCGCTTGGTGTGCGGACATATCTCATGGTCAAGGGTTGAGTCTCAGCAGTTCGCAGTGAGGTAGCTGATCTACTGCTTAGGGCACCCCGACCGAGAACTAAGTCTTCTACAAATGGTTTCATACCTCATCGTCGTATGGGGTGAAAATCGAGCAGATTCCCGCCCGCTTTGATCGGCCGACGGCAGAGACCTCATTCTGCTGCTCGACCGGGCGGGGCTGGAGCGGGAGCCCCAGGTCCCCACCATGTCGAAGCCTCCCTTTGCAATCGTGCTGAGCTTTTGGGCGGGATTTTAGCTTAGAGGCGTTCGGCCGTAATCCCTCACCTTGTAGCCTCGCGCCGTTGGCTTATCAGCCTAGTACGTGAACCAAACGTCTGCGGCCATCATCAGTTCAATCTGGAACATTCATATCAAGTGTGATGTTATGTTGTGTTGTGGTTTTCCATTTGTTCATTTTGATGAGTGTTTTATTTTTCCCTCTGATTATCCAGGCATGGTCATGGTCAGCTTTCCTGTGTCGTACTTCCACTGTACGGTACACACGGCTCAACTTCATGAGATTGGTGCACTGCGTCCTGTTTGCTCAAAGTACCGGTTTTGGTGTGGCTAGGAAATTACACATGGGCCAATAATGGACTAACACGTCGCGCGGGAGAGATTGGGCCTCGCCCTGTTAACAACATACATCGCGCACATGCTGAGTGGTGCCTTTAATCCTCGCAACTCTTGTGCCAAAGCAGCGGAGTACTCGGCTCCCCTCTATGAGTGCCCAAGGACCTCGGTTGGCACACTTACCATGAAACCACAAGGCGCCAAGGATCTCGGTTGGCACACTTACCATGAAACCACAAGGCGCAAAGGACTTCGGTTGGCACACACCATAAAACTATAAGGCACCAAGGACCTCGATTGGCACACTTATCCTGAAACCACAAGGCGCCAAGGACCTCGGTTGGCACACTTACCATGAAACCACAAAGCGCCAGGGACCTCGGTTGGCACACTTACCATGAAACCACAAAGCGCCAGGGACTTCGGTTGGCACACTTTCCATGAAACCACAAAGCGCCAGAGACCTCGGTTGGCACACTTACCATGAAACCACAAAGCGCCAGGGACCTCGGTTGGCACACTTACCATGAAACCACAAAGCGCCAGGGACCTCGGTTGGCACACTTTCCATGAAACCACAAAGCGCC
Source organism: Ariolimax columbianus (assembly GCA_036924085.1). Taxonomy (NCBI): domain Eukaryota; kingdom Metazoa; phylum Mollusca; class Gastropoda; order Stylommatophora; family Arionidae; genus Ariolimax; species Ariolimax columbianus. Next base: position 158,273,632 of record JAVGWX010000002.1, on the reverse strand, counting down.
AGGGACCTCGGTTGGCACACTTACCATGAAACCACAAAGCGCCAGGGACCTCGGTTGGCACACTTACCATGAAACCACAAAGCGCCAAGGCTTCATCCCTGGACATTGGAAGCTCAATGAGAATTGCAGATTGGAGTGCCTTTGTTTGCTGCAGCACGTGGTTGTGGTCGTGGTCGTGGCTGTGGTCGTGCTCGTGGCTGTGGCTGTGGTCGTGGCTGTGGTCGTGGTCGTGGTCGTGGCTGTGGTCGTGGTCGTGGCTGTGGTCGTGGTCGTGGCTGTGGTCGTGGCTGTGGTCGTGGTCGTGGTCGTGGCTATGGTCGTGGCTGTGGTCGTGGTTGTGGTCGTGGCTGTGGTCGTGGCTGTGGTCGTGGCTATGGTCGTGGCTGTGGTCGTGGCTGTGGTCGCGGCTGTGGTCGTAGTCGTGGCTGTGGTCATGGCTGTGGTCGTGGTTGTGGTCGTGGCTGTGGTCGTGGTCGTGGTCATGGTCGTGGCTGTGGTCGTGGCTGTGGTCGTGGCTGTGGTCGTGGCTGTGGTCGTGGTCGTGGCTGTGGTCGTGGCTGTGGTCGTGGCTGTGGTCGTGGCTGTGGTCGTGGTCGTGGCTGTGGTCATGGTCGTGGCTGTGGTCGTGGCTGTGGTCGTGGCTATGGTCGTGGCTGTGGTCGTGGTCGTGGCTGTGGTCGTGGATGTGGTCGTGGTCGTGGTCGTGGCTGTGGTCGTGGCTGGGGCTGTGGTCGCGGCTGTGGTCGTGGCTGTGGTCGTGGCTGTGGTCGTGGTCTTGGTTGTGGTCGTGGATGTGGTCGTGGCTGTGGTCGTGGCTGTGATCGTGGTTGTGGTCGTAGCTGTGGTCGTGGATGTGGTCGTGGCTGTGGTCGTGGCTGTGGTCGTGGCTGTGGTCGTGGCTGTGGCTGTGGTCGTGGCTGTGGTCGTGGTTGTGGTCGTGGCTGTGGTCGTGGCTGTGGTCGTGGTCGTGGCTGTGGCTGTGGTCGTGGCTGTAGTCGTGGCTGTGGTCGTGGCTGTGGTCGTGGCTGTGATCGTGGCTGGGGTCGTGGTTGTGGTGTTGGTCGTGGTTGTGGTCGTGGCTGTGGTCGTGGCTGTTGTCGTGGCTGTGGTCGTGGATGTGGTCGTTGTCGTGGCTGTGGTTGTGGCTGTGGTTGTGGTCGTGGCTGTGGTCGTGGCTGGGGATGTGGTCGTGGCTGTGGTCGTGGCTGTGGTCGTGGCTGTGGTCGTGGTCATGGCTGTGGTCGTGGTCGTGGCTGTGGTCGTGGCTGTGGTCTTGGCTGTGGTAGTGGCTGTGGTCGTGGTCGTGGCTGTGGTCGTGGTTGTGGTCGTGCTCGTGGCTGTGGTCGTGTCTGTGGTCATGGCCGTAGCTGTGGTCGTGGTTGCGGTCATGGCCGTGGCTATGGTCGTGGCTGTGGTTGTGGTCGTGGCTGTGGTCGTGGCTGTGGTCCTGGTCGTGGCTGTGGTCCTGGTCGTGGCTGTGGTCATGTCCGTGGCTGTGGTCGTGGCTGTTGTCATGGCCGTGGCTGTGGTCATGGCCGTTGCTGTCGTCGTGGCTGTGGTCGTGTCTGTGGTCGTGTCTGTGGTCATGGCCGTAGCTGTGGTCGTGGTTGCGGTCATGGCCGTGGCTATGGTCGTGGCTGTGGTTGTGGTCGTGGCTGTGGTCGTGGCTGTGGTCCTGGTCGTGGCTGTGGTCCTGGTCGTGGCTGTGGTCATGTCCGTGGCTGTGGTCGTGGCTGTTGTCATGGCCGTGGCTGTGGTCATGGCCGTTGCTGTCGTCGTGGCTGTGGTCGTGTCTGTGGTCGTGGCTGTGGTCATGGCCGTGGCCTTGGCTGTGGTCGTGGCTGTGGTTATGGCCGTGGCTGTGGCCGTGGCTGTGGTCGTGGCTGTGGTCATGGCCGTGGCTGTGGTCATGGCCGCGGCTGTGGTCCTGGTCGGGGCTGTGGTCGTGGCTGTGGTCAAGGCCGTGGCTATGGTCGTGGCTGTGGTCATGGCCGTGGCTGTGGTCCTGGTCGTGGCTGTGGTCATGGTCGTTGTCCTGATCGTGTATGTGGTCTTTGCCGTGGCTGTGGTCATGGCTGTGGCTATGGTCGTGGCTGTGGTCAAGGCCGTGGCTGTGGTCTTGGCCATGGCTGTGGTCCTGGTCGTGGCTGTGGTCGTGGCCATGGCTGTGGTCAAAATCGTGGTCCTGGTCGTGGCTGTGGTCATGATCGTGGTCCTGGTCGTGGCTGTGGTCAAGGTCCTTGCTGTGGTCGTGGCTGTGGTCATGGTCATGGCTGTGGTCATGGCCGTTGCTGTGGTCCTGGTCGTGGTCCTGGTCGTTGCTCTGGTCCTGGTCGTGGCTGTGGTCCTGGTCGTGGCTGTGGTCCTGGTCGTTGCTGTGGGCCTGGTCGTGATTCTGGTCGTTGCTGTGGTCCTGGTCGTTGTCCTGGTCGTGGCTGTGGTCCTGGTCGTGGTCCTGGTCGTCGCTGTGGTCCTGGTCGTGGCTGTGGTCCTGGTCGTGGCTGTGGTCCTGGTCGTTGTCCTGTTCGTGGCTGTGGTCCTGTTCGTGGCTGTGGTCCTGGTCGTGGCTGTGGTCCTGGTCTTGGCTGTGGTCCTGGTCGTGGCAGTGGTCCTGGTCGTGGCTGTGGTCCTGGTCGTGGCTGTGGTCCTGGTCGTGGTCCTGGTCGTGGTTGTGGTCCTGGTCGTGGCTGTGGTCGTGGCTGTGGTCGTGGCTGTGGTCCTGGTCGTGGCTGTGGTCCTGGTCGTGGTCCTGGTCGTGACTGTGGTCCTGGTCGTGGCTGTGGTCGTGGCTGTGGTCATGGTCGTGGCTGTGGTCGTGGCTGTGGTCGTGGCTGTGGTCATGGTCGTGGCTGTGGTCATGGTCGTGGCTGTGATCATGGCCGTGGCTGTGGTCCTGGTCGTGGCTGTGGTCCTGGTCGTGGTCCTGGTCGTGACTGTGGCCGTGGTCGATCGACGCAAGCACCGACTGGTGCCAGGGTGGAAATATTTGTAATATTGTTATTATTTTTTAAATGTCATATTCAGGCCTGGCCCGGATCTCAGTGTGGTCAAGTCTTGTGATGGATTTTGAAAGCTCTAACTGATGCAGAAACTCACATCAATCAATGAAGCGACCTGATTATTACCGTCCTCATATCCTATTTAAACGTGAACATTGACTAGGCTTCTCGTCTGGTCTTCCATGGTTATCTCAACTGATCTACAAACTGCTAACAGAAGCTTGTCGGCGAGATCCCCTGATACATTACCACTAACAGTGTAGAAACTGACGTCATTATATGTGTCCTAGTATCGAAAACAATTTAGTCGGAACTATGCACGTTTCTGTAGTTTCGCTGCGCAGGCAATTTTTAGAATATGCATAATATATATATTCGTTTCTATGAATGTGTTGCTACTGCAGTCTTTATGGTAGCAGAATAATAGACTTGAAACAGAATTCATTTGGTCATGAAATGATAAACTTCTGCCACACTGGAATGTTGATGGAAGCGGTGTGAATGCTGTTTCTATAGAATACATTGGCAATGTGTTTCTACTTTCACAACATTAGAATTCTCCAGTTATGGCAACCTCTCCAATACTAGAGGCTCACATTCAAAGGTCACCGAATTGATTACAATGAGAACAGTGGGCGTGGCTGTGACCGTGGCCGTTGTCGTGGTCGTGGTTGTGGTCGTGGTTGTGACCGTGGTTGTGTTCGTGGCCGTGGTCGTGGTTGTGGTCGTGGTTGTGGTCGTGGTTGTCGCCGTAGTCGTATTCGTGGCTGTGGTCGTGGAAGTACAATGACATTGTCATTCTTTGGAACCCAAAAGGTATTAGAGTAGTCAGGACTGATCCAAACAGACAAAGAGAAGATATTTGGGAGTCCAACCTTGAGAGAAACAAGACTATCCTGGCCTATGTTGGTGATAAGGCCGCAGAACGGACAGACTTGGTTGAGGCCCTTGCTCCACAGTCGTATATATGTTTATTGATTGATTGATTGATTGATTAAGGGGAGAGAAGACTAAGGTCTTGTCAGGCAGTACACACAATGTTACTCATGGTCTGGCCTCACCTCACTTCCACGCAGTTCTGCCTAACAACATAACGTTTCATGACAATCCATATACCGAGGTAGGAAATCGACGTGATCCCCATAGTAATGAGCGACTAGCAGATGAAGTCAAACATAGCCCAACCTCCTGGACAACCCCGGTCCACCTTCATCAGCACGCTCAGAATGTGAGAAAAGCTACTGCAACCCGCTAGCTAACGTCCTTTTCAGGGCACATACAAGAGTTGACTTATCATTGTGGACTTTCAACTCATTCTGGACTTTCAACAAAAACAATTTGTTTATTCATTAAAAGTGTCAAGATGTTAGAGGGATGGAAACATTCGCTTGACCGGAATAACAAGTACGGTGTAGCTCTGTCAAGTTGTCCAATATCATTTTAATTCGTCTACCACAATTGTAATGCATTTTATCCACCATTTCCACATCATCAGGTCTTGGCTTCGACAAGGTCACCCGAGAGCAGCCAGGCCACCCGAGAGCAGCCAGGCCACCCGAGAGCAACCAGGCGACCCGAGAGCAGCCAGGTCACCCTAGAGCAACCAGGCCACCCGAGAGCAGCCAGGCCACCCGAGAGCAGCCAGGCCACCCGAGAGCAGCCAGAACACCTGAGAGCAACAAGGCCACCCGAGAGCAGCCAGGCCACCTGATTGAGCTAAGACAGACACAGGCAAACCAAGTGTTTAAACGTAGAATCTGGTTCTATAAACACAGATTAATGTTAAGACAAGCTCCCATGTTTTCTCGGAAATGGCGGAGACATGTTGTGGAACGTGTTAGCAGCACCTGGTCAAACATGGTAGCTTTACATTGGCATGTCAACCTGCTTTCACATTGGACGCAGATGAATTATGATTACAACTATAGTTTTATTGTAAGGATATCTTGTGAGGAGGTGGCAGTAAGGACAGAAGGGTGATTTGGTCAGAAATCTCGTAGGTGGTGAGAGAGAGGGCAAAAGGGTGAGTGGATCAGAGATCTTTTTAGGTGGTGAGAGAGAGGACAGAAGGGTGAGTGGGTCAGAGATCTTTTAGGTGGTGAGAGAGAGAGGATAAAAGGGTGAGTGGGTCAGAGATCTTTTAGGTGGTGAGAGAGAGGACAAAAGGGTGAGTGAGTCAGAGATCTTGTAGGAGGTGAGAGAGAGGACAAAAGGGTGAGTGGGTCAGAGGTCTTTCAGGTGGTGAGAGAAAAGACAAAAGAGTGAGTGGGTCAGAGTTCTTTTTAGGTGGTGAAAGGTCAAAAGGGTGAGTAGTTGAGATATCTTTTTATGTGGTTACATTGAGGACAAAAGCGTGAGTGGGTCAGAGATCTTTTTAGGTGAGGAAAGAGAGAACAGAAAAGTGAGTAGGACAGAGATCTTTTTAGGTGGGGAAAGAGAGAACAGAAGAATGAGTAGCACAGAGATCTTGTTATGTGGTAATATGACAAAAGAGTGAATGGGTTAAAGATCATTTTAGGTGGTGAGAGTAAAGACAAAAGAGTGAGTGGGCCAGAGATCTTTTTAGATGGTGAGAGAGGGACAAAAGGGTGAGTGCGTCAGATATCCTTTTAGGTGGTTAGGGAGGACAAAAGAGTGTGTGGGTCAGAGATCATTTTAGGTTGTGAGAGGACAAAAGGGTGAGTGGATCGTAGATCTTTGTTGTTGGATGAGAAGGATGAATCTAATTATTGACGAGTAGACTTATGCGGAGTGGTGCGGTAGGAGTAATAATTAATCAAGCTTTCGTTAACTGAGTTAACTGAATAGATCGAGAGAGAGAGAAAGAATATGTACGTGTCTATGTGTGCGTGCGCGTGTGTGTGCGTGTGTGCGTGCGCGTATGGGTGCATGTGTGTGTGTGTGTGTGCGCGCGCGCGCGTGCGTGCGTGTGTGTGTGTGTATGTGTATTTTTTTTGTGTTTTTTTTCTCAAGGGTAGATCACATCAAACTTGACATCAAGAAATGTGACAAGTTAAAAGATTGCTCCTCCGAAAACGGCTTCCCTTCCACAAGCAGCACTCAGGTCAAGGTCATATTTTGGCTCACTTCAAGAAATCGAGGCTGTGGCAGTACTGAAGTCCAATAGTAGATAAAATGGTTCACAGATCATTGTTGGATTACCTCAAAGATCAATGTGATATATTTGACAATGGTACAATGTGGTTTGAGTTGGTAGCCAATTGTTGAGTTACCTCACAAATCAATGTGATATATTTGACGATGGTACAATGCGGTTTGAGCTGGTAGCCAATTCTAGGAAGTAGCTAAGGATGTGCGAGTCATGGTATGGTATTTACGAAAAAAAAGTCGTTTCAAAACTATGAAACTTACTGCCTGAAAGTTACGTGTGAAAGATTCACCATATAAGTCGTACAATAATCTACAATTTATTTTACTATCTATTTTTTGGGACAATTTCTCTGCAGAAATGTCTAATAGACGAATGCAACCTGGCACCTACATGCTCACTCCTGGAAGCTGACGCCTGCAACCTGACGCCTGCAAGTTGACACCTGATCATCACCAAGCCTTGGAACCGACAAAGCCACCCGAGAGATCTAAGAGGCACATACCCAGAACGAGTGTTTAGCGGTGGATCTAGTTCCCTAATCACAGGTTAATGTTAAGACAATCTCGTGTTTTCTCGGAATTGACGAAAGCAGGTGGTATTATTTGTCAGCGCCACCTGGTCAAACATGGTCCTCCACATCGGCACGCGAACATGGTGTCCAATTGGATACAGACGAAATGTCAATGTAAGTACAGCCTTAAAACAGGGCTATCTTCTTTCGCGAAGTCTGAAACATTTATACGAGAGACTGAGACCAATGTTTGATGAACCGAGTTCTTGAGAATGGAGTGTTTGCAGTTGTTATAGACTAGCTTGTCCGACCTGTCAATTCTGATGGATCCGTTACCTAGTTGATGATTTGTCTTGTATTTCATAGAGATGAGGAGCAGAGATGAGTGGAATAGAGATGAGGGGCAGAGATGAGGAGCAGAGATGAGGAGCAGAGATGAGTGGAATAGAGATGAGGGGCAGAGATGAGTGGAATAGAGATGAGGGGCAGAGATGAGGAGCAGAGATGAGGAGCAGAGATGAGTGGAATAGAGATGAGGAGCAGAGATGAGTGGAATAGAGATGAGGGGCAGAGATGAGGAGCAGAGATGAGGAGCAGAGATGAGTGGAATAGAGATGAGGAGCAGAGATGAGTGGAATAGAGATGAGTGGAGCAGAGATGAGGGGCAGAGATGAGTGGAATAGAGATGAGGAGCAGAGATGAGTGGAATAGAGATGAGAAGCAGAGATGAGGAACAGAGATGAGTGGAATAGAGATGAGTGGAGCAGAGATGAGTGGAATAGAGATGAGTGGAATAGAGATGAGGGGAGCAGAGATGAGGAGCAGAGATGAGGAGCAGAGATGAGGAGCAGAGATGAGTGGAATAGAGATGAGTGGAATTGAGATGAGGGGCAGAGATGAGTGGAATAGAGATGAGGAGCAGAGATGAGTGGAATAGAGATGAGTGGATAAGAGATGAGTGGAATAGAGATGAGTGGAGCAAAGATGAGGGGCAGAGATGAGTGGAATAGAGATGAGGAGCAGAGATGAGTGGAATAGAGATGAGGAGCAGAGATGAGTGGAATAGAGATGAGTGGAATAGAGATGAGTGGAATAGAGATGAGTGGAATAGAGATGAGGAGCAGAGATGAGTGGAATAGAGATGAGTGGAATAGAGATGAGTGGAATAGAGATGAGTGGAGCAGAGATGAGGGGCAGAGATGAGTGGAATAGAGATGAGGAGCAGAGATGAGTGGAATAGAGATGAGTGGAGCAGAGATGAGTGGAATAGAGATGAGGGGCAGAGATGAGGAGCAGAGATGAGTGGAATAGAGATGAGGAGCAGAGATGAGTCGAATAGGGATGAGGAGCAGAGATGAGTGGAATAGAGATGAGTGGAGCAGAGATGAGTGGAATAGAGATGAGTGGAATAGAGATGAGTGGAGCAGAGATGAGGAGCAGAGATGAGGAGCAGAGATGAGGAGCAGAGATGAGTGGAATAGAGATGAGTGGAATAGAGATGAGGGGAAGAGATGAGTGGGATAGAGATGAGGAGCAGAGATGAGTGGAATATAGATGAGTGGAATAGAGATGAGTGGAATAGAGATGAGTGGGGCAGAGATGAGGGGCAGAGATGAGTGGAATAAAGATGAGGAGCAGAGATAAGTGGAATAGAGATGAGGAGCGGAGATGAGTGGAATAGAGATGAGTGGAATAGAGATGAGTGGAATAGAGATGAGTGGAATAGAGATGAGGTGCAGAGATGAGTGGAATAGAGATGAGTGGAATAGAGATGAGTGGAATAGAGATTAGTGGAGCAGAGATGAGGGCAGAGATGAGTGGAATAGAGATGAGTGGAGCAGAGATGAGTGGAATAGAGATGAGTGGAATAGAGATGAGTGGAATAGAGATGAGTGGAATAGAGATGAGGAGCAGACATGAGTGGAATAGAGATGAGTGGAATAGAGATGAGGAGCAGAAATGAGTGGAATAGAGATGAGGAGCAGAGATGAGTGGAATAGAGATGAGGAGCAGAGATGAGTGGAATAGAGATGAGGAGCAGATATGAGTGGAATAGAGATGAGTGGAATAGAGATGAGTGGAACAGAGATGAGTGGAGCAGAGATGAGGGGCACAGATGAGTGGAATAGAGATGAGGAGCAGAGATGAGTGGAATAGAGATGAGGAGCAGAGATGAGTGGAATAGAGATGAGTGGAGCAGAGATGAGGGGCAGAGATGAGTGGAATAGAGATGAGGAGCAGAGATGAGTGGAATAGAGATGAGGAGCAGAGATGAGTGGAATAGAGATGAGTGGAATAGAGATGAGTGGAGCAGAGATGAGGGGCAGAGATGAGTGGAATAGAGATGAGGAGCAGAGATGAGTGGAACAGAGATGAGTGGAATACAGATGAGTGGAATAGAGATGAGTGGAATAGAGAGGAGGAGCAGAGATGAGTGGAATTGAGATGAGGAGCAGAGATGAGTGGAATAGAGATGAGTGGAATAGAGATGAGTGGAATAGAGATGAGTGGAATAAAGATGAGGAGCAGAGATGAGTGGAATAGAGATGAGGAGCAGAGATGAGTGGAATAGAGATGAGTGGAGCAGAGATGAGGGGCAGAGATGAGTGGAATAGAGATGAGGAGCAGAGATGAGTGGAATAGAGATGAGGAGCAGCGATGAGTGGAATAGAGATGAGGAGCAGAGATGAGTGGAATAGAGATGAGTGGAATAGAGATGAGTGGAGCAGAGATGAGGGGCAGAGATGAGTGGAATAGAGATGAGTGGAATAGAGATGAGTGGAATAGAGATGAGTGGAATAGAGATGAGTGGAGCAGAGATGAGGGGCAGAGATGAGTGGAATAGAGATGAGTGGAATAGAGATGAGTGGAATAGAGATGAGTGGAGCCGCATCATTTGTTAGTGGCTGATAAGGTGCCCGGCAATAACTCTTTAGTTCTAGTGACTATTCATTTTGTAATAAACTGAGCAACTATTGCAGAGCCTCATGTGTATGGGCAGCACTGTTGATTAGTGACCAGAGTCTAGCATGTGTATGGGCAGCACTGTTGATTAGTGACCAGAGTCTAGCATGTGTATGGGCTAGCACTGTTGATTAGTGACCAGAGTCTAGCATGTGTATGGGCAGCACTGTTGATTAGTGACCAGAGTCTAGCATGTGTATGGGCAGCACTGTTGATTAGTGACCAGAGTCTAGCTTATTTATGTCTTAGTTAAGTCTGGTGTGCCCTTCCCTAAGTTTGACAAGCATGTTATACTCCGCTAGGTTCGTGTAAAGTCTGACGTGTGTCTGTATGTGTTAAGTCTGGTGTCCCTCCCTAAGTTTGACAAGCATGTTATACTCCGCTAGGTTCGTGTAAAGTCTGACGTGTGTCTGTATGTGTTAAGGCTGGTGTCCTTCCCTAAGTTTGACAAGCATATTATTCTCCGCTAGGTTCGTGTAAGGTCTGACGTCCGTCTGTATGTGTTAAGTCTGGTGTGTTCCCTCCATCTATGGAAGGTTATATGCTCTGTTAGATTCGTATGTAAGGTCTAACATCCAGCTTATATTAAGCCTTGTGTATGATATTTGAGAATTTGAAAAAAATGATCCTCTGTTACATGCGTCGCAGTTAGTTGTTTTTAATGTGGACATTTGTATTTGGGTGTGTAATGTCTGTATACTCGTACATGGGGCGGCCATTGTACCCTGAACACGATGGCCCTCGCTCATTACAGCAGCTTTTTTTAGCCCATCTTCCAGACTGAATGAGCCAGGTATTTCTAGGTGCTAATGTCTATCTGACAGCACTTAAGGGACTCATTCGGGCAATGATTGAAACGCTTTTGTTGGACCGTCCGCTGATTGTCCTCCTTTCCTCAGTTCACTATACAAGAGCTTATTGTGGGCCTTCCGTCTGACATTCAAACAGGAAGGCCACTCTATCTAGGTTAGGTTTGTTTTTTGGAAAAGTACATGAATACCTGGCATGTTGGCCTTAAATAGCACTTTATTATCTGTGATATGGTCCTGCCAGGGAATATGCCGTATCCGTTTCAGGCAAGTGACGTGGATGTTATTTAGCCTCCCGGAGTCTCAATTCTAGCGTAGACAGTTCAGCTCTGGCACAAGTAGAGTAGGGTGGGGAGAGTAGTGGCACGGTAGATCTACAGCTTAGTCATTATGCTGATTCCTCAACGTCCCCACAGAGTTGAGCACATTCGATCAAAAGCTGGACTGGACTTTGCTATTCTATTAGCCAGCTCATCAGCAATACTCTCTGATCTCGGCAGCGCCCTTCCGTTGTTCGACCATTTATCTGTCCCCTCGCTGCAACAATTTCGTGGAAACAATAGGAGGATGGCTTTGATGTTGCCTGGTGTTTGTATCATGTCAATAAACTCAACCAAGTCTCTATCTACTTTGTGGGAGCAAAGATAAATCAGGGTCAGCTGGGGCATACTGATCAAGACTACACCTCACATGCTCATTCGTGCTCCTGCTGTCACAGCAGTCTGACCTAGGAGGTGGGGATGAACAATGCGATCCCCAAAATAGTGGGTTTAGTGAGCAGCCTTGTGTTACACTACAGCAGTAGTGACCTTAATCTACCTCAAGTATGCCTCAGGATTTAAGAAACAACCGTAACCTGTCTCAAAGGAACGACTTGAATGGTGAGTTCAGCACAAGGATCTTCAAACAACAACAACATAATCACTATGTTGTCAATTTGAAGGTATGCTTGTGGTGCATTTGGTTTCTACAAGTTATCAGTGGTCGTGGGGTCGTGGGGTCGTGTGGTCGTGTGGTCGTGGGGTCGTGGGGTCGTGTGGTCGTGGGGTCGTGTGGTCGTGGGGTCGTGTGGTCGTGGGGTCGTGTGGTCGTGGGGTCATGTGGTCGTGGGGTCGTGTGGTCGTGGGGTCGTGTGGTCGTGGGGTCGTGTGGTCGTGGGGTCATGTGGTCGTGGGGTCGTGTGGTCGTGGGGTCGTGTGGTCGTGGGGTCATGTGGTCGTGTGGTCGTGGGGTCATGTGGTCGTGTGATCGTGTGGTCGTGTGATCGTATGATGGTAGGGTCATGTGGTCGTGGGATCGTGTGGTCGTGGGGTCATGTGGTCGTGTGATCGTGTGGTCATAGGGTCATGTGGTCGTGTGGTCGTGCGGTCATGTGGTCGTGTGACCGTGTGGGCGTGGGGTCATGTGGTCGTGTGATCGTAGGGTCATGTGGTTGTGTGACCAATCCCTACTATACGCAAACCCACGTGGAAGCAGCATATCATTCCGGAGGTGGTAAAAAATATACCAGGGATTGGAAACAAGAACAGCCAGACTGAAAAAGAAAGAAGAGACATTACCCTGAGGTACATAACGGAAAAATACCCAAGCATGGAGTGGACCCATGCATACACCGACGGTTCTATAACAAACACAACACAGAACGGAGGGGCAGGGGTATTCCTGAGCCTACCAAATGGTAGAAAAATAACACTGTCACTCGCTACTGGAAAATACACAAGCAATTTCAGAGCGGAGGCAGAGGCACTGAGGGCTGCAGTAGAAGAAATGGTGAGAAGCGAAAGCAATGAAAGCCAGATAGTCATGTTTACAGATGCCCTGACCGTAGTTACAGCACTAAAAAGCCAGAAAAATACTGAACTTAATGATTTAAGAGCAGTACTCTGTCAACTATGCCAGCAGTCCGCACCAAAAAGAGTAGTGGTACAGTGGGTTCCATCCGACTGTAACATCCAAGGCCACGAGGAAGCAGACAGACTGGCAAAAGAAGGTGCAAGACTACCACAACCAGATCCTAGTGTGACCTACGAAGAGTCCAAAAGCCTTATTATGGCCAGATACATGGCCAAATGGGAAACAGAACATACTGGCTACACAAAAAATGATGTCTATTACCAGTTGAACAGAAGAGAGCAGGTCGTGGTCTTCAGACTCCGCACGGGCCACAACAGACTGAGGTACCACCTTTCAATAAACTGAAGATAGGTGGCACTGACGAATGTACTTGTGGTACAGGAAAAATGACCGCTGAACATTTGCTGCAAAACTGCCCGATATACGAGGACCAGAGAAAGCACATGGGCCATCACCAGTGGCAACACTAGACAAGCTCTATGGCAGTGTCGACAGCCTCAGGATGACCGGTGGTTTTTTCGAAAAAATACAGGTTAACGTCTGACAGCGTACGAAGAAGAAGAAGAAGAAGAAAAAGAAGAAGAAGAAGAAGAAGAAGAAGAAGAAGAAGAAGAAGAAGAAGAAGAAGAAGAAGTATGAACGTGGGGTCGTGTGGTCGTGGGGTCTTGTGGTCGTGTGATCGTGGGGTCATGTGGTTGTGTGGTCGTGGGGTCATGGGGTCGTGGGGTCATGTGGTCGTGGTGTAGCAGCTCCAGCCGGCTGAACTACCGTAGCAGATAGTATAAGGGGCCTTCACTAACTATGCTGTCACTTCAAACAAATAAACTATGACACTAATTTTTTTTTAAACCACAATGAAAACTTTATTTCTACTCGTACACAATTGCCTCTCCAATCTTCACTCTAAGCACAAAACCTGGCTATCTTTAGAAATATGAACTAAACTAAACTAACAGGAACTTGATTATAAACTACCGCTTGGTAAACAAACAGTTATTTGAAAGTCGAGCTGTAACTTGGTAAACTAATAGTTACTTTATAGTCGAACTGTAACTTGATTCGAAATGTAATTCGATAGACGAACTGTAACTTGATTACCGAACAGTTACTAATTAGTCGAACTGTAACTTTAGACAAATTGTAATTTGATAGACGAACCGTCATGTGGATTACAGAATGGACGGTTCATGCCTTTTCTGCAACCCAGGTGATTCCATCCATGGATCCTCCTCGTCGTCTGTGGCTTGTATTGATCGTTGAAGCGATGGATCCTGTGCTAGTAGAAAATATCTCTAGTTAGACGCAGGATTCTCTTCAGCGTTACAATTAAAGTAGCATTTAAGATGACTCACTCGTGCGTGTTCCTCGTGACGCACTCTTAAATCTGGTTCTATCACTTGCTATTTCGAAACAACAATGCCATTACTAGTTACCTCTCCTGGATAAGCTGCTCAACATCAGGACTCACGTGGTGAAAGATTAGTCTCTGTTGAAACCTCTCGCTCTCTCTCTCTCACTCTATCTCTCTCTGGGCTCCGAAAATATGTCTGCTTTCTTCTTTCCTCTTCACCGTTATCAAGTCGGTCCTGTTCTCGTTGCTCGCTGCCGACTAATAACGACTTGTTCTCAGCTATCTGCCGACTGATGACTTTCTCTGATCTACGTTCTAGAATATCAATATGTCCTCTTGTCTCTTCGTTATCTTCGCTCTGGAAAACTCTCTCTCTATAACTGACCTTCCCTTTGCACTCTCCCTGCAACTGACTTTTAAAACTGACGACTGTCTCTCCTAGCTTGCTACATTCCCGGCTTTTTCTAGATCTCGCGCCTAGGTTTTCCCTTAGAGATTTCCATAAAAACCAATTAATAGCATTCATCCCTACCGATCATGCTGTAACAGGCTCACATGCGTCTAGGCGTTATGCACGGTTATGTAGTTTTTAATATTTCGTGGCTTGGAAACGTGGCTGCCACCCTTTCTAACTTAAATAATCCCTAATAAACCGCTAAGATCTGTTACAGTGAGGTCGTGTGGTTCTGTGGTCGTTGGGTGGTGTGGTCGTGCAGATATTCTCAACCAGATCACGTTTTTTAGAAGTGGGGAAAAAGGGGGAGGGCAGAGAGAGAGAGACAGAGGAGAGCAATCAAACTTGCCTTGTCTGGACGATTACACTTACAAATTCTGAGATCCATAAACTGAACTCCAAACGTTCCTAATTGTGCTCGGTATTCTTGTCTTTGGTTCAATGTACATCATAGGGGGACTGCTGCGGCTGACTGCTTCACAGGGAGCCTGTAACAAATCACTTACACCAGTGACATCCATCCCATGTTTGTTTCATCAACAAATCATGTTACATCATCAGGTTGCTAGCTCCATGCACAACTATCTTTAGGGATATTTTCCGACAGTCTATTAAAGTCAGAGTTGAACCATGGTACCTCACGAGAAGTGTGATGGGGTGTTCCTCCAAAGATCAGAAACTTACCAAAGTCCCGTATCAAGTGACATCGTGACATATTGTCATTCCTGTACTGGTTATATCCTTCACTTGGTGTCAATCAGCAACTTAACGTCTTTATACTAGTTTAAAAGATCCTACAGAGTCTGTATACAACCAGTTTCATTTAAATTACATTGCTCTATGCGCATCCAATTTATTCGTAAATGCATTTATTGTTCCTGCCTCCACTACTTCCCGTGGTAATGCATTCTACGCATTCATTACTCTCTGACTAAAAAAATATATCCTATTATCTAATCTGGACCTCTCTTTAGTCAACTTGTAGCAATGCCCTCTAGTTCTTGTGGGTGGTTGAATTTTGAAAAACTTGTTACAGTCTAATGTATCCGTTCCTCTGATTATCTTATAAACCTGTATTGTCACCTCGAATTCTTTTCTTTTCTAGACACTGTAGGTCTGTTTTTCTTAGTCTTTCTTCGTAACTGTAATTTTGGAATCCCACTATCAGCTTTGTCACTCTTTGTGTATTATTTCTACCATGTGTATATCCCCTCTACGATTAGGACTCTTTACATGTACACAGTACACCAATCTATGCCTAACTAATGCTTTATACAGTTTGACTATCACTTCCTTGTTCCTATGTTTAATATTTCTTTTTATCATACCTAACATTGCATTTGCCTTTTTCACTTCTACTTGGACATCTTCTTCGTCTTCTTTGTACGCAGTCAGACAGTAACCATTATTTTTTCGAAAAAAGCGGCGGTCATCCTGAGGCTGTCGCCACTGCCCTAGAGCTTGTCTTGCAGTTCCACTGGTGATGGCCACATCTGCTCTGTCTGATCCTCGTATGTCGGGCAGTTCTGCAGCAGATGTTCAGCGGTCATTTTACCAGTACCGCACGGGCATTCGTCGGTACACCCTATCTTCAATTTGTTGAATAGGTGGTACCTCAGTCTATTGTGGCCAGTGCGAAGTCTGAAGACAACGACCTGCTCTCTTCGGTTTAACTGGTAATAGGCATCGTTTTTGGTGTAACCAGTATGTTTGGTTTCCCATTTGTTCATGTATCTGGCTTTGATAAGCCGTTTTGACTCTTCGTACGTCATACTAGATCTGTTTGTGGTAGTCTTGCACCTTCTTTTGCCAGTCTGTCTGCCTCCTCGTTGCCTTGGATGTTGCAGTGTGATGGAACCCACTGTACCACTACCCTTTTTGGTGCGGACTGCTGGCACAGTTTGCAGAGTGCTGCTCTTAAGTCATTAAGCTCAGTATTTTTCTGGCTTTTTAGCGCTGTGACTACGGCGAGAGCATCTGTAAGCAGGACTATATGGCTTTCATTTTCACTGTGTGTCACCATTTCTTCCACTGCCGCCCTCAGTGCCTCTGCCTCCGCTCTGAAATTGCTTGTGTACTTACCAGTAGCGAATGACAGTGTTATTTTTCTGCCATTTGGTAGGTTCAGGAATGCTCCTGCCCCTCCGTTCTGTGTAGTATTTGTTACAGAACCGTCGGTGTATGCATGGGTCCAGTCCATGCTTGGGTAGCTTTTCGTTATGAAGCCTCTGGTAGTATCTCTCCTTTTTTTTTCACTCTGGCAGTTCTTGTTTGCAATACCTGGTATATTTTCTACCACCTCTGGAAATATATCCTGCCTCCAGGTAGGTTTTCGTACAGTAGTGATGGGTTTTGGTGTTGTTAGTGCGTTTATGGAATCTTCGTGCATCTTTGCTTTGGCTATTTCTGCAAAGTTTTTCCGCTTTAGTTTCCCATTTCCCAAATTGTTTAGTCTCTAATGCATTGGATGGTCGGTCAGTCTTCGGAGTTTCTCTGACTACAGCTGGGCTCTGCAGTCTCTTCTATTGGTCATGGATTGCAGTTTTGTAATCTTTTCAAGTTCTACAATTGGCGTTGACTTCATGCCACCTGTTATAATTCTCATGGCTTGGTTTTGAAGTTTGCTAACTTTATCGAAGTTCGCCTTCGCTGCTGTTGTCCATGCCGCAATGCCATACTCGAGAACTGGTCTCACTCTTCCAGTGTACAGTTTCTTTAGTATGCCTTCGTCTGCTCCCCAGCTTGTGCCAGCAAGTTTCCTCATGATTACCATTCTTTCTCTGGCTTTCATTCGGTTTCTCTCAATCTGACTTTTCCATGTCATGCGCCGATCAAATGTGACTCCCAGATAGGTTGGGTTGTCGTTTGGCTGCAGGAATTTGCCATTTAGACTTAATTTGGAATTTTGGGGTTTTAATGACAGCGTGAATATTGTGCATGTGGTTTTCTCCTCGTTTATTTTGACCAGCCATGAGTTCGCCCACTCTTCCAGCGATGTTAGGGCCGTCTGTATCCGATTTCTTGCTATGGTGAGATTCTTTTCAGAGGTCCACATAGCCAGATCGTCTGCAAACATTGAGCTATGGACTCTTCTTGGTATATTCTCTGTAATATAGTTTATATATACCAGGAAGAGTGTGGGTGACAGTACTCCCCCTTGGGGTACTCCCTGCTCGAGTGTCACCTTTTTGCTCATCTGCCCTTGTACTTAGACTCTGGCCGTTCTTTGTTTGAGGTAGTGGTTGATCCATTTGTACATTTTCCCACAAACATCACTTCTTCTTAGCTTGACTCTAAGTCCGTCTTTCCAGACTTTGTCAAATGCCTTTTCCAGATCCACCCAAACAGCTACTGTGTGTTTCTGTACCTGGTAGGCATCTTCTATCTCCTGGGCTATGAGGATGACCTGGTCCTCAGTGGATATGTGCATTCTAAAGCCGGCTTGCTGTGGAATTAGTATTCGTTTTTCTTCCAGATGCCACATCAGTCTGGTGTTTATCATCCGTTCCATCAGCTTGCCGACACAGCTCAGTAGGCTGATGGGCCTGTATCCATTTGGATCTGTTTTATCCTTTCCTGTTTTTGGTACTGGTACCAGTATTGCGTCTTTCCATGCCTGGGGTACAATTCCCCTTTTCCAGCTTTGGTTCAGGACCGATAGCAGTTTCCTCTTCGCTGTTTGGCCCAGCCCCATCAGCATTTCGTTTGTTATCCCGTCTTTTCCGGGAGATTTCCTTTTCTTTAATGTTTTCATAGCCTCTTCCATTTCGCGCATTGTTAATTTGGCCATCATGTGCTCTTCAGGTGCCGTATTCATGTTGTCGTGCCCCTTTAGCTCTTCGCTAATGTCTGTATGCTTATCTGCAGGGACCTCGATGTGGTTTGCTCTGGCTTAGTGATCGACAAAGGCGTTTGCGGCTTTCTTACCTGTGATCAAGTTCTCGCCCTGCTTGATGGTAATTTGTTTATTTGACGGGGTTTCGTCGTTCATGGCTCTGACTAGCTTCCATAGCTTGTTCCCGTCTTTGTCCAGGTTTAGGCTTTCCGTTTTATTTTTCCAGCTTTCTCTTGCTGTTTGCTTAAGAGTGTGTTTGTATTTCGCCGTGGCGGCTTTGAGGGCGATATTTGCCTCCATGGATTTTTCTCGCTCTGCCATGTTCCTAGCATTTGTTACTGCATCTTCCACTTTCTGCAACTCATCATTCCAGTAGGGCTTATAGTTTTTCCTAGCTCCTCTTGGGATGGTTTCAGTGGCGGCTTGCATTATTGCCTTGCTTAGGCTTTCCACCATGGGCTTCATTTTGGTGTTTCGTGTGTTGATGGTTTCATACAGCCCATCTGTCAGGATTGCAAATCTGTCTCAGTCGGCTCGTTTGTAATTCCAACGTGGGAGCGGTTTTGTTTCCTGTGGGCCTACTTCCATGTCAATGGTTAGCCTGATCGGCCTGTGGTCGCTACCTGCCAGTTGGTTTAGCACCTGGCGGTCTATTTTATGGTGTATGTCCTGTGTGGAGAAGGCCAAATCTGGAGTCGAGGTGGTATGCCATGTTCTTGAATAGAAGCTAGGGCTATCCTCCGGCCTATTGATTAGGGAGAGATTTGCATCTATCTTTCAATCTTCCACTTCGTCACCTCTGCTGTCTGTGTCAGAGTATCCCCATCTCTCCGAGTGGCTGTTGAAATCTCCAACTACTATGCAGTTGGAGTCTCTGACCTCCATACTCTAGAGCGATAGGTCTCTATTTGGTGGTCCGTACAGATTGAAAATGCGGAGCTTCGTCTCTTGAGCCATTATGTCAACTCCTACAATTTCTGCTTGTCCGGTGTGATTGACAGATACCGCGCTACTCGGTATGCAGTTTCTGGTCAGTATCAGGACCCCTCCTTTGTGGCCTTCTCTATCTAGACGGAAGGTCTGGTATCCTCTGATTGAGAATTTATGGTTTTTGTTGAGGTGCGTTTCCTGGATACATGCCACGTCAATCTTACCTTCATGCAGGAGATGTGTTAGGGAAAGTTTTTTGTTAATGACTCCCTCCGCATTCCACTGTAGTATTTTGCTACTTGGACATACTCACTCGCATTGCAGGTAAGATCTATTATAACCCCTAGGTCCTTTTCCTTTTCTATCTTTCTAATATTGTTCTCGCCAATTCTGTAATTATATTCCATATTTGATCTACCCATGTGGATGACTGTACATTTATTTACATTAAACTCCATTTGCCAGCTTACAGACCATTCTCGAAATTTATCTAAATCCGAACTCAACAAATCCACTTCTGCTTTAGATGAGACACTACTGCCTAGTTTTGTGTCATCAGCAAATTTTGCAATCATGGATCCCATATCAATGTCCAAATCATTTATACATATCAAGAATAAAATTGGTCCAAAAACCGAGCCCTGTGGCACTCCACTTTTCACTTCACACCATTAAGAGTACTCCTTAATTATGCTCACTCTCTGCCTGCTTCCCGTTAACAAATTTTCAATCCATTTGGCAACTTGTCCACCTATTTCTGTGATTTTTACTTTCTAAATAATCTTTGATGAGGTAATCTATCAACATCCCTTGCAAAATCTAGATAAATAACATCTACTGACTTCCCTTTATCTATCATTTTAGTAACTTCCTTCATGAATTCTAATAGTTTTGTTAAGCACGATCTCCCTCTAGTAAACCCATGCTGACTATTTCTGATTAGATTAAACTTGTCTAAACGCATTACAATGTTTTCTTTGATTATTGACTCTAACAATTTACAGGTTATGCTCATTAAACTCACCGGTCTATAGTTTGCTGGATCTGATTTTTTGCCCTGTTTTAATAAGGGGATCACTCCTGCATCTTTCCTAATGCCGTGGAATAATCCCTTTTGCAAGTGATTGAGAACATAATAAAGCTAATTTGTTGCTAGTTGGTCTCTAATTTTACATATCGCTTCCAGATGAATACCATCTTGACCTGGACATTTATCCACTTTCAACCTCTTCAATTAAAAAAAAACATTTCTCTGTTGGTGACTGTCTACAGCCTGGATGTGATACTTTTAGTTGCATGGCAATATTTGTTGGTTAGGTTAGGTTGGTTATTGATCCAGCGGCTTGTGGGCTCCTGCCCTTTGACCCAATGCCCTGTGGTGGTATCTGCAAGTGTTTGTGAGCTGTTGTTTAGTTCCGTATAAAGTGTTCCATTTGTCTGGTCTCGGAGGAAGTAGCTCTTTCCTAATACCCGCAAGAGGCGGACATTCAAAAAGATAATGTTCAACAGTTTCATAGGGATGTGTGCACAGCCGGCACTCTGGAGTATGTTCTGGTTGGATTCTATTCAAGTGGCTGTTAAGTTGTATGTGTTGAGTGCGAAGTTGGAAAATGGTGCTTTGGTCTCTCCTTTTCAGGAGGTTGATGTTGTCTTTGGGATTTGGGATGGCCATATGTTTGTAGATTTCTCTCCCAGTATTTCCCATTGCACATCTATTCAGCCAGGCCTCTTTGTTTGCAGTCTTCACCAGTTGTTTGACTGTCTGTATGGTTGTTGGTGTGTATTGTTGTTCTTGACTTGCTCCCTTCTTAGCCAGTCTGTCTGTCCTGTCACTGCCACGTATATGTGAGTGACCAGGGATCCATTGCATAACTATTATGACTTCATGGAATATGAGAAGTTGGCTGGCATCTAGGGATATTTGGGTAAGTTTAGGCTTACGCTGACCACCATCTTCCAGAGCTTGAAGGGCAGATAATGAGTTTGTAAAGATTATGATGCTTTGGCTTTTGATGGGAAAGCATCAAATACAGTCCTCAAGTGGTACAGGGCTACTTCCAATGCTGTTATTTCTGCCTCATAATTAGAACAAATCTCCCCACATACATCAAACAGCTCATCAGATGTTCTGTCTGGATACTCTATGTAGACTCCTTATCCCGCTGGTGGCATAATGGTGGCATTAAAAGTAGATCCATCAGTATAGACATGTATCCATTCTTCTGGGTAGGTGTCAATCGTTCTCTGTGATGCTCTCATAAGACTAATGGATCATCACTTCTTGTTGTATTATCTGTTAGTTTGGTTTGAATTTCTTGCATTTTTAAACATGCATGTGGTG
The DNA here is from genome assembly GCA_036924085.1 of Ariolimax columbianus. Classification (NCBI taxonomy): domain Eukaryota; kingdom Metazoa; phylum Mollusca; class Gastropoda; order Stylommatophora; family Arionidae; genus Ariolimax; species Ariolimax columbianus. The sequence continues at coordinate 158,252,472 of JAVGWX010000002.1, read as the reverse complement.
AAAAATGTCTTGTTGCTCTCTGTGTTTCTTGTCTTTTATCTGGGACGTGATATCTGTCTTTAATCTTACTGACGTGGTGGAGGACTGACTTTTGTTTTATTGCTCCACTAATAAGGCGCAGGGCATTGTTTTGCACTCTGTCCAGGGACTCTACATTCGTCTGTGGGCATGTTGTCAGGAGTGCATTGCTGTATTTTAAAGCAAAGCGTAAATATCCAAGATAAAAGCCTCTCAGAGTGTCCTTGTCTGATCCTAATGCTGTACCAGAGAGCCTCTTCAATAACTATAGAAGCCTCAACGCTTTATTGTTAACATTTGCAACATGTTTCTTGAGGCTGAACTGTCTGTCTAGAGTTTCCAAGATATGTAGGCTATTCCTCTCTGGGCAGTTTCTGTTTGTCGAATCTCAGACTGATTTTGTCATTGCTACTTTGTGGCTATTGGTAAAGATAGTGTAAACAGTCTTTTCACAGTTTATCTTCCGTTTCCATATTTGAGAATACTCATGCAGTCTTCTCAGGTCTCCATTTAATCTTTGTTCTGCACTTTCTACATCTTCATGGCTCTGCCATATTACCAAATCATCAGCATACATGGCTTTTTCAGCTTTGATAGGCTTAGCCAGGTCATTTATGTAAATGAGAAAGAGAGTGCAGCTCAAAGCAGAGCCCTGTGGTAAGCCTTCCTCTAAGACTTCTTTAGAGGAAACTGAATTGTTCCTCTTTGGATTGTTCAGTCAATGAGAAAATATTTTACCCAGTTGTACAGCTTTCCGCTTATCCCCACGTCAGTCAATCAAGAGACCGTTTCTCCATACCCGATCATAGGCCTGTTGTAAGTCAAAGACGATTGCTACTGTATGTTTCTTATTTATATTTGTTAACTACAGCTGATAATTGCGTGTATACTTCCGTTGAAGAGCTTAATTCAATTTCCCTAAAATAAATTCGCAGAATCCTGAAATGGATCACTAAGAAATCGCCAGAAATTTGTGCTGATGGAATTGCAAAAATCAGAGCTTTGAAAATGATATGATAAGAAAATGCACAATAATTTGACATCAAAGATGGAGCAAATTTGTGCAAGTCAATCATATATAAATGACGTTAGGTGTAGTGTGTGTGTGTGTGTAGACAGCTGTGTTAGGTGCAGTGTGTGTGTGTGTAGACAACTGTGTTAGGTGCAGTGTGTGTGTGTAGACAGCTGTGTTAGGTGCAGCGTGTGTGTGTAGACAGCTGTGTTAGGTGCAGCGTGTGTGTGTAGACAGCTGTGTTAGGTGCAGCGTGTGTGTGTAGACAGCTGTGTTAGGTGCAGCGTGTGTGTGTAGACAGCTGTGTTAGGTGCAGCGTGTGTGTGTAGACAGCTGTGTTAGGTGCAGCGTGTGTGCGTAGACAGCTGTGTTAGGTGCAGCGTGTGTGTGTGTGTGTAGACAGCTGTGTTAGGTGCAGCGTGTGTGTGTGTGTAGACAGCTGTGTTAGGTGCATCGTGTGTGTGTGTGTAGACAGCTGTGTTAGGTGCAGCGTGTGTGTGTAGACAGATGTGTTAGGTGCAGTGTGTGTGTGTGTGTAGACAGCTGTGTTAGGTGCAGCGTGTGTGTGTGTGTAGAAAGCTGTGTTAGGTGCAGCGTGTGTGTGTGTGTAGACAGCTGTGTTAGGTGCAGCGTGTGTGTGTGTGTGTAGACAGCTGTGTTAGGTGCAGCGTGTGTGTGTGTGTGTAGACAGCTGTGTTAGGTGCAGCGTCTGTGTGTGTGTAGACAGCTGTGTTAGGTGCAGTGTGTGTGTGTGTGTAGACAGCTGTGTGAACGTTAGATATGCTCATGTTATTTATAAAGTACAGATCAACGAAGGGACGATTTCTGCAGTTTAACGTGTTAGATATTTCATTTCCGACACCTTTTCCGTGTGTTTTGTATACAGAATCGACAAAACTGCTCTCTTTGTCGACTCAATGTGCTCTGTAGCTCTAATAAAACTGAGAAGAGTATGGGCATTGGATGGTTCTAGCAGTTTGTTTGTTGCACACACTCCTGCTCTGTCCTCTCAAGCAAGCGCTCTTCCTTGGCAGACTCGCGTTTTATATCATACTCTTTCTATAATTTCCCTTCACTTCACATTGAGGCTGGTAATGCATAGTTTCTATTACTTGCAATTGGGTGTGCTGACAAATAGGTGATTGCCATGTTCTGTTATTACATGATGGAGTGAAAGGAGGGGGTAGCCTTCGTTCAGCCTTTATGTTACACCCCTGACATCGGCTAACAACCTGCTCTTTTCAATTTTCAACTGTCAAGTTTTTTTTGTATGGCTCAGAAAAATAGACGAGACTACCAAACGTATCGTCCATCTCCGATAGCATCAGGAGCTGATCTCAACTCCCATAAGACCAGGGAACGCTTGACACGCGTGATTTCAATCCCTACCGTTGTGTGCTTTCGTTTCTTTGGAGGCAAGGGCTTTACCTCTAAGTTACAGAGACCGTCACCCTCCCCCACTCTACTCCTCCATTCTACTCCCCCACTCTACTCACCCACTCTAGTCCCCTAATCTACTCCCCACATTACTCCGCCACTCAACTCCCCCACTCTATCCCCCCCTCTACTCCGCCACTCTACTCCGCCACTCTACTCCTCCACTCTACTCCACCACTCTACTCACCCACTCTACTCACCCACTCTACTCCCCCACTCTAATCCGCCACTCTACTCCCCCCCCCCTCTATTCACCCACTCTACTCATGTCCCCACATTGTTCTATGTCCGTCTATCCTCGGCTCATGTCCCCACATTGTTCTATATCCGTCTATCCTCGGCTCATGTCCCCACATTGATCTATGTCCGTCTATCCTCGGCTCATGTCCCCACATTGTTCTATGTCCGTCTATCCTCGGCTTATGTCCCCACATTGTTCTATATCCGTCTATCCTCGGCTAATGTCCCCACATTGTTCTATGTCCGTCTATCCTCGGCTTATGTCCCCACATTGTTCTATGTCGGTCTATCCTCGGCTCATGTCCCCACATTGATCTATGTCCGTCTATCCTCGGCTCATGTCCCCACATTGTTCTATGTCCGTCTATCCTCGGCTTATGTCCCCACATTGTTCTATATCCGTCTATCCTCGGCTCATGTCCACACATTGTTCTATGTCCGTCTATCCTCGGCTTATGTCCCCACATTGTTCTATGTCGGTCTATCGTCGAATCATGTCCCCACATTGTTCTATGTCCGTCTATCCTCGGCTCACTTCCCAGCATCGTTCGCATTCCAATTAATTTTAATTATGTATAGATAAATTGGTGTATTGGTAAATTTATAAATTGGTTGGTTGATTTATTGATACATTGGTTGGTTGGTGGAATGATTTATTGATAAATTGGTTGATTGGTTTAATGATTCATCTTGTCGCTCCAAATGAAGCATAGTGATACCACTACAGTTGGTCCTCTTACAGAAAGCCTGTCTTCGAGTATTTGTTGTGGTGATTTCATTGTAATGGTTTCGCATTATGAGGTTGTTAGCCTCATGTGTAACACTATTTATTTGACGACATGCTTGCAAGTTACACATGTTCCCTCCTTCTCAATCTGGCAACCACTCTGGGGAATTGTTGACAAGGTAAGAGAGGATAATTAACACTCTGATAAAGGTGGAAAGAACACGGATGTGTATGACACGACAAAAGATAATGGACTGTTCTGCATGGACACAAACGCAATCCGATAGACTTTCCATCTCAAAGGTCTTCGTCTGAGAATAAGGTGAAGATAAACACAATTAGCCAACCAGTCTAAGCGAAAGAATGAATAACATGGTGATTAAAGCCGCAATTATCTAAACAGTAATACACAATCCTGGCCAGGGTACAGGAATAGATCGTAGGATTGACATCAGTGCAAATACATGTCAGAGAAAACATGGGCCGTGGACAATTAAAACAGCGAGATACTGGATGCCAGTTTTACCAGCATTACTGTATTTGTATAGTTTGTTTGTTTGTTTGTGTCAATCAGCACTGACCTCTGTACACGTTGAGGGGAGTCAAACACATGACCTTTGTCCTCTGTACAGGTTTAGTGAAATTAAACAACTCGGACTTTTAGCACTGTCCTCTGTACAGGTTTAGTGAAATTAAACAACTCGGACTTTTAGCACTGTCCTCTGTACACGTAGAGTCGAGACAAGGAATTCGTGTGACTTATGAGTAATTGTTTTAATTAACTGATATAATTTGTGTGCAGTGGCGGGTAGGCGGTAGGGGGCGGAGAGTTACGCCTTTGTGCGCAGGTATGCCCCATACGCGTGGGCGGGGGATGCGGTAGGGGGGGGGTGGAGAGTTACGCCTTTGTGCGTATTATGCTCTATACATGTTTCTTTTACCTAAATTCAGTGCCGTATTCACTGTAGGCGAAGTGACAATTCATTTTATTGTTCTAGAAAATACGCCAATCGTTTAAATGTCCCTTAGCTATTTTAAAAGCATATTTTCTATAACCCACGTTGATTCCATTGTGCTCTAGTCTACTCGGTTATAAAGGACACCTGACTAACAATTAGAGAAAGCAAGGAAGTGGTGAAAGGAAGTGGTTCCACGGACCTCACAAAAAATCTGACACTTCCAACACTACATCCCAGACGGCAGTGTATGTTATGGAAGTACATTCATCTTTATATTATTAACTTGACGAAAGAGTGCAACTACCTGGCATGTAATTGTGACACTGATGGAAGGCCCACTGAACACCTGCTGACAAAATGTCCCCCAAATTGTATTTTAAACATCTTACAATTGGAAATTGGTCCATGAGGAAACGGTAGATACAGGAAATGAACTAGATTAGGGCTGTTATTACCACTGAATATTCCGTTCGTATTCGATTCGCTGCTGGAAAGTGCATTGAATGAACTACTCGTATTCGGCCGAGCAGTGCGCTACAAGCGATAACGAAGAGGCCAAAGTGCGCCGTCATCATCTCTGACGAGAAACGTGTCATCTTCCTGTGTCGTCATGTGTCTTGAACAGGACGGTTTGCTAGGTCATCCTACTGGTTGCAGCGAGTACTTTATTGCGGCCTTTATAGCAACAGATGATTAGGCAGTGTCTGGATGGCCAGACAGTTACTTCTTCTTCTTCTTCTTCTTCTTCTTCTTCATCGTACGCAGTCAGACATCAACCTTTATTTTTTCGAAAAAAGCAGCGGTCATCCTGAGGCTGTCGACACTGCCATAGAGCGTGTCTAGTGTTGCCACTGGTGATGGCCACATCTGCTCTCTCTGATCCTCGTTTGTCGGGCAGTTTTGCAGCAAATGTTCAGCGGTCATTTTCCCGGTACCACACGGGCATTCGTCAGTGCCACCTATCTTCAATTTGTTGAATAGGTGGTACCTCAGTCTATTGTGGCCAGACAATTACAATTAGCCAGATTCTAGACGGCCAGACAGTTACAATTAGCCAGTGTCTAGACGGCCAGACAGTTACAATTAGCCAGTGTCTAGACGGCCAGACAGTTACAATTAGCCAGTGTCTAGACGGCCAGACAGTTACAATTAGCCAGTGTCTAGACGGCCAGACAGTTACAATTAGCCAGTGTCTAGACGACCAGACAGTTACAATTAGCCACTGTCTAGACGGCCAGACAGTTACAATTAGCCAGTGTCTAGACGGCCAGACAGTTACAATTAGCCAGATTCTAGACGGCCAGACAGTTACAATTAGCCAGTGTCTAGACGGCCAGACAGTTACAATTAGCCAGATTCTAGACGGCCAGACAGTTACAATTAGCCAGTGTCTAGACGGCCAGACAATTACAATTAGCCAGTGTCTAGACGGCCAGACAGTTACAATTAGCCAGTGTCTAGACGGCCAGACAGTTACAATTAGCCAGTGTCTAGACGGCCAGACAGTTACAATTAGCCAGTGTCTAGACGGCCAGACAGTTACAATTAGCCAGTGTCTAGACGGCCAGACAGTTACAATTAGCCAGTGTCTAGACGGCTAGAAAGTTACAATTAGCCAGTGTCTAGACGGCCAGACAGTTACAATTAGCCAGTGTCTAGACGGCCAGACAGTTACAATTAGCCAGTGTCTAGACGGCCAGACAGTTACAATTAGCCAGTGTCTAGACGGCCAGACAGTTACAATTAGCCAGTGTCTAGACGGCCAGACAGTTACAATTAGCCAGTGTCTAGACGGCCAGTCACAATGTAATCGCGTAAGTATCATCATCTGTGTTAGTCCTCACTTTGCGACAGTTGCACCAGTGTACATGATGCCTTGTTGTTTTGTTATACTTAATAATGATGTTCACGCTCAAGAAATACGCGTCTCCAATAAATGTCCAAGGTGAACATTTGTTCGGTAGCCTCCTTAAAACAGAAACTAGTCTTTACGAAAGGAGCAAATATGGAACTGAGTTATGTATTCGGGCAATCAGTACAGCAAACACTACATTTCAAATACCACGTAATGAGTATAACAGCCAATGGAGTGTCGTGTAAGTGAAATGGAACAGAATGAAACCAACTCAAGATAAATATGAAACAAGAAATTAGGTAAAGGTAGTCTCATAGCAGATAGTGTTGTTGGGGAAGAAGTGTTGGAGACTTTAATTGAGTAAGTTACATCTAGTTTATAAGTTGGTGTGACAAATTACCCTTCCTCGCTGTCTTTGCTACCTTAACAAGTCACATATTAATTTACAACTGGATCGACTGCAGCGTACCGTGAGTTCGAAACGTACTTTCGCCGTGAATAACGAGTAGAGTAAAATCAGATCAGAATCTTGTAGTGCAGTGTAAAATTAGATCAGAATCTTGTAGTGCAGTGTAAAATCAGATCAGAATCTTGTAGTGCAGTGTAAAATCAGATCAGAATCTTGTAGTGCAGTGTAAAATCAGATCAGAATCTTGTAGTGCAGTGTAAAATCAGATCAGAATCTTGTAGTGCTATGTAAAATCAGATCAGAATCTTGTAGTGGTATGTAAAATCAGATCAGAATCTTGTAGTGCTATGTAAAATCAGATCAGAATCTTGTAGTGCAGTGTAAAATCAGATCAGAATCTTGTAGTGCTATGTAAAATCAGATCAGAATCTTGTAGTGCTATGTAAAATCAGATCAGAATCTTGTAGTGCTATGTAAAATCAGATCAGAATCGTGTAGTGCTATGTAAAATCAGATCAGAATCTTGTAGTGCTATGTAAAATCAGATCAGAATCTTGTAGTGCAGTGTAAAATCAGATCAGAATCTTGTAGTGCAGTGTAAAATCAGATCAGAATCTTGTAGTGCAGTGTAAAATCAGATCAGAATCTTGTAGTGCAGTGTAAAATCATATCAGAATCTTGTAGTGCAGTGTAAAATCAGATCAGAATCTTGTAGTGCAGTGTAAAATCATATCAGAATCTTGTAGTGCAGTGTAAAATCAGATCAGAATCTTGTAGTGCAGTGTAAAATCAGATCAGAATCTTGTAGTGCTATGTAAAATCAGATAAGAATCTCGAAGTGCTGTGTTGAATCAATCTTGCTTTACGGAAAGGAGTCGCTGGCAGTGAATATACAAATCATTTGCCGAAAAAAATGAGGCTGTTGTGAACCATTGATGTGGACCATTGATAATATTCAATGTAGATATGTGACACGAAATGAGAAATAATTACTGTCAGCTACAATAAAATACGTGTGATTTCTTGATGTGATCTTTGATAGCGATATCATCAGACAGACGGCTTGGCGTGATATTGATACAATCAGACAGACAGACGGGTTCACGTGATGTTGAAATTATCAGACAGACCGGTTCGTGTGATGTTGATTTTATCAGACAGACGGGTTCGCGTGATGTTGAAATTATCGGACAGACGGGTTCACGTGATGTTGAAATTATCAGACAGACGGGTTCACGTGATGTTGAAATTATCAGACAGACGGGTTCACGTGATGTTGAAATTATCAGACAGACGGGTTCGCGTGATGTTGATTTTATCAGACAGACAGGTTCACGCGATGTTGAAATTTTCAGACAGACGGGTTCGCGTGATGTTGAAATTATCAGACAGACGGGTTCGCGTGATGTTGATTTTATCAGACAGACAGGTTCACGCGATGTTGAAATTTTCAGACAGACGGGTTCGCGTGATGTTGAAATTATCAGACAGACGGGTTCGCGTGATGTTGATTTTATCAGACAGACAGGTTCACGCGATGTTGAAATTTTCAGACAGACGGGTTCGCGTGATGTTGAAATTATCAGACATACGGGTTCGCGTGATGTTGAAATTATCAGACAGACGGGTTCACGTGATGTTGAAATTATCAGACAGACGAGTTCGCGTGGTTGGCTGGCGATTGATCCAGCGTGTTATGGTTTCCAGTATTCAGTAGTTGTTTGACTGTCTGTATGGTTGTTGGTGTATATTGTTGTTCTTGACTTGATCTCTTCATAGCCAGTCTGTCTGCCTTGTCATTGTCCGGTGTATACAGGTTCGCGTGATGTTGACATGATCAGACGTGTCCCCGTAGATCCGTATCTGTATCTGTAGATCCTTTGTACAGTTGTATGTGGTGTGTTGGCGCGTTGGACAAGTGTATCGTCCTTGACTGGCCATCCAGGGGGCAGTCCTGTAGTACATGCTCAGCAGTTTCTTCGTTGTGTTCACGTGTACACAGTGAAGAAGCAAAAAGGTCAAGCTTGTTCATGTATGTACATACCGTTGTGCTGTGCCCTGGGGTGAAGAAAGGTGGTCTATCCCTGACTGTCAAGTCTGTGATCGTCAAAACAGAAGACAGGCAAGATTCATTGCAGGCATGTTCAGGAATAAAGGTCTGGAGATCTCGTGACAGCTGGAAAGGTCATGGGTGAGAGGTTGGAGAAGACAGAGAAACACAATCTGGACGGTATGTGAACCTGAATATGTACACAACGAAGCAGCTGATGTGCAAATGTTCTTAAAGGAAACGCCGTTGTGGAAGAATTTGATCGCACACACTTGATGATGATGTTGATGATGATGGTGGTGATCGTGATAATGATCAGGATAATGATGATAAGGATGATGATAATGATAATGATGAGGATGGAGATAGTGATTTCAAAATCGTTAGTGGCAAAAATTCTACATATCTTTTTCGTAACAATTAGATTTAGCGGCAGTTTTTACATGGCACTGCTCAGAATCAACCAGAAATAAATTACTCATCACGTGAAGCAGCAGGTAGACAGACATGGCTGGGAAGGTAGATGATCATGAGCTGAACGTAACCGACCCCCCCCCCCCCCCCCCCCCCCCAAAAAAAAAAAAACTGCACGGTTAGAGGTGAATGCACGATTTACTGACGTCACCAGATGCGGGCTCCTTGTTTTTTCCTGGAACAGGAGATAGGTAATGCTACGTTGACGTCATTGTGATGTAATTGCTTACTACATGTATACCTTAACTAGCAGGTAAGCCTGTCGACCATATATAATTCATGACTTCCTAATAATCACATCACATTAACCATGATACGATGGTCACATGTCAACAGGAAAGCAAACAATTGAATGTTCCGGTAACCGCTACATGATCCTTCTACACAGCTTTTACATACGTTATTGAAATTACTAACAAAACGTACTTTTTGATTTGAATCCAGACAGTCAAACTTGTCAATACAAGAAAGACGGAAATGTACATGTCTTACGAGAAGAAAAACAGTATTGTACTGGGCTTAAGACATAGGCTGAAGCGATGAAAGTAATGAGAAAGGTCCGTTCAAGAAAGACGTATCTGTCTTATCATATGAATGTCTTAGGCAGAACAAGACGGATCTGTCCTTTCATATGGATGTCTTAGACAGAATAAGACGGATCTGTCCCATCATATGGATGTCTTAGACAGAATAAGACGGATCTGTCCTATCATATGGATGTCTTAGAACAAGACGGATCTGTCCTGTCATATCGATGTCTTAGACAGAACAGGACGGATTTGTCCTATCATATGGATGTCTTAGAACAAGACGGATCTGTCCTATCATATGGATGTCTTAGACAGAACACAACGGATCTGTCCTATCATATGGATGTCTTAGACAGAACAAGACGGATCTATCCTATCATATGAATGTCTGAGACAGAATCAAACAAATCTGTCTTATCAAATGGGTATCCTAGACAAAAGGAGACGGATTTGTCCTGTCACATGGATATCTTAGAGAAAACGAGACGGATATGTCTTATTATACGGACATCTTAGACAAAACGAGACGGATTTGTCCTATCACATGGATATCTTAGATAAAACAAGACGGATCTGTCCTATCACATGGATATCAGACAAAACGAGACGGATCTGTCTTATTATATGGACATCTTAGACAAAAAGAGACGGATCTGTTTTATTATATGGACATCTTAGATAAAAAGAGACGGATCTGTCTTAGTATACGGACATCTTAGTTAAAAAGACGGATCTGTCTCATTACATGGACATCTCAGACAAAAAAGAGACGGATCTGTCTTATTATATGGACATCTTAGATAAAAAGAGACGGATCTGTCTTATTATATGGACATCTTAGACAAAAAGAGACTGATCTGTCTTATGATATGGACATCTTAGATAAAAAGAGACGGATCTGTCTTATTATACGGACATCTTAGTTAAAAAGACGGATCTGTCTCATTACATGGACATCTCAGGCAAAAAAGAGACGGATCTGTCTTATTATATGGACATCTTAGATAAAAAGAGACGGATCTGTCTTATTATATGGACATCTTAGACAAAAAGAGACGGATCTGTCTTATTATATGGACATCTTAGATAAAAAGAGACGGATCTGTCTTTTCCCATGGACGTCTCCTCACAAAAAGAAACGGATCTGTCTTATCACGTGGATGTCTTAGCCAAAACAAGACTAATCTGTCTTATCACGTGGATATCTTAGACAAAACGAGACAAGAAATATCATACTAAGTAGACAAGAAAATAATTTTAGACACACCCAAAAAAATTAGAAATAGGAAGGAAAAACAATCTTTGTAGACAAAACAAAAAGTATTGTAGAAAAATTAAGCAAGAAAACTCTTTCAGACAAAACGAAACAAAACGACAAAATGGAATAACCAAAAAACAATGTTGAAAAAATGGGAACAAATAATAGAATAGCAAATTATGAACGTTTTATTTGAGATAAAGCTATTTTAAAATTTCAACAAAATTACAAAAACAATATTTCTGACAAAAAGAAAAAAAGGACATTGTCATATTGGGAAAGTTCTATTAGAGACAAAACTATAAAATATCAAAGGAGAAACAATTCATTTAGTCAGAATGGACACAATGAAACACAAGAGCAAAATAAAATCGGATGAAATTGACCCCAAAAAATGAAAATGGGCTGGAATTGTCAAATAAAGAAGGACAATAGTCTGTTGAAAACAACTCTGGACTTTAAATATTAAGACATACGAAATTCATAAACATGTATGTGAGCTTACAAGAAATACAAAACAAATGCATCTACGTTATATTAAGAAATTCGGAGACGGTGTGGGCCAGTGGTTAAGTGACACGGCTCACACCCAAAAGGTGCCTGGTTCGATCCCCATCACAATGCCGGCCGTTACCCCGGGGAAGCAAACCCTTAGAAAATGCAAGAGGAAGCAGTCTTACATAAAATGCATGCCGAAGTCGATGCACTGGGCCGACAGGCGCAAAATAACAACCGCAGGACACCGCACATGGTCTAGGTGAATAGAGAAATAAGGAGAACAACTACTTTTTGTTTTTAAATTTAATTTTGAATTTCAAGTGCCGTCTATGCAACGAAGGTTGGCTGCAATGGAGCTGAGCTCTTGTCTTTGCGGTACACTCTGCCAGGCTGACGATAGCTCTTGTCTTTGCGGTACACTCTGCCAGGCTGACGATAGCTCTTGTCTTTGCGGTACACTCTGCCAGGCTGACGATAGCTCTTGATGTTGCGATCCCAGCGCTGTCCACTACTAGTCAGCCAACCTTCAACCTCCTTCTCCAGTAATGTTGTCTATAAAGTATCGTGTCTTTTTATATGACCAAAATATCTGACTTGCCTAATTCTAATGGCTGTCAAAAGTTATTTACCGACGCCTACACTCGTCAGTGCGTCTCTATTTGTTTGTTTCTCTTTCCAGGAAACGCGACACATTGTATAACCCCGTCACGAAGGCCTCTCACCCTCTCTAATGGACTATATTAATTAAGAAGAGAAACTCGCGAAGATAGATCTGCACTTATATTAGTAAAAGTATTAGACGACAATTGGATCTGCTTTTATGCTTAGAAAACTGACTCGTAAAGATGGATCTACACTCATAATAGTAAAAAGAGAAGGAACAAGTGGATCTGTACTTGTAATAGTAGCATTGAAACGAATAAGTGAATCTGAATTTTCCTAAGAAAAATAACTATTGAAGCTCAAAATATGAGGTGCTGATATATTGAGCACGCGCTGTACCTGGATAAGGTCGTGTGCAGCGACCAAAAACTGAATCAGAACGGACGTGCTTGATGTTATAAATATATGAGAGCCAGATGAAAGGACCGCTTTCATTATCCGACTGTACTTGAACACGCGCCGCTCAGACAGACATGCTCTGGGTGTTTATTTATTTACAACAGCCATCAAGAGAAATGATGTTCGAAGAGATTTGGTCCAAACCACAGTGTATTCTGTAAACGTTCAGGTTTTGTGATCTGGCGGAGTAGGGGTGGCATCGAGACCCTATGGTTTGTTATCTTGTAATAGGTCAAGTTTTATGACCCTACGAAGAAGAGATGGGGTTGAGACCCCAGGGTTTGTTATCTTGTAATACATCATGTTATTTGACCCTACGAAGAAGAGATGGGGTTGAGACCCCAGGGTTTGTTATCTTGTAATAGGTCAAGTTTTATGACCCTACGAAGAAGAGATGGGGTTGAGACCCCAGGGTTTGTTATCTTGTAATACATCATGTTATATGACCCTACGAAGAAGAGATGGGGTTGAGACCCCAGGGTTTGTTATCTTGTAATAGGTCAAGTTTTATGACCCTACGAAGAAGAGATGGGGTTGAGACCCCAGGGTTTGTTATCTTGTAATACATCATGTTATTTGACCCTACGAAGAAGAGATGGGGTTGAGACCCCAGGGTTTGTTATCTTGTAATAGGTCAAGTTTTATGACCCTACGAAGAAGAGATGGGGTTGAGACCCCAGGGTTTGTTATCTTGTAATACATCATGTTATATGACCCTACGAAGAAGAGATGGGGTTGAGACCCCAGGGTTTGTTATCTTGTAATAGGGCAAGTTTTATGACCCTACGAAGAAGAGATGGGGTTGAGACCCCAGGGTTTGTTATCTTGTAATAGATCATGTTATTTGACCCTACGAAGAAGAGATGGGGTTGAGACCCCAGGGTTTGTTATCTTGTAATAGATCATGTTATATGACCCTACGAAAAAGAGATGGGGTTGAGACCCCAGGGTTTGTTATCTAGTAATAGATCATGTTATATGACCCTACGAAGAAGAGATGGGGTTGAGACCCTAGGGTTTGTTATCTTGCGAAGAATTCATGTCGAAACCTTGTGATGTGCAATTCTGTAATAGGTCATGTTTTATGGCCTGGCAAAAAGGCGGTGTGGTCATGACCTTGTGATATGCTATTCTGTAATAGGTCAAGTTGTGTGACCTGAAGAAGTATAGACGTGGGAACTATTTACCACTTGAGAAGATTTACCACATGAGAAAAGAAGGATTAGAAGGAGTTTTCGCGGTGCAGTATAATATGACTGCATTCAGAGCATCAACTCATGTTTTTGAAACTCTATCAAGATAAATATGTATTTTCTTTGAGGTTTATTGCTTTCTACTGAGCTGATGAACGCAAAAAGGACTCGGGGAGCCAGCGACGTAAACATACGGTAACAACCAAAACAAGCAGAGTATGAGGGAATCATGTTTTCTTTGGGTGAAAACGGCAAAAAAAAAAGGGAAGAAGAAGGAGACGAATATGCTTTGAGGCAACAGAATAAAGATATCAATATTATGCGAGGTAACAAGGCAAGAATGAACTGGAAAATGGGAAAACGTCGTTATGGGTGGAATATGGGAATAGGTCGTTATGGGTAGAAGATGGGAAAACGTCGTTATGGGTGGAAGATGGGAAAACGTCGTTATGGGTAGAAGATGGGAAAACTTCGTTATTGGTGGAAGATGGGAAAACGTCGTTATGGGTGGAAGATGGGAAAACGTCGTTATGGGTGGAACATGGGAAAACGTCGTTATGGGAAAAACGACAAAACGAAAGAAATGGGAGACTGATAGATACTTTGGGGCAAGTGTTGAAGGGGGTCAGTGTGAGACAAAGGGAACTGCGATGCTAGTTCGGTCAGGCACAATATACTAGCAAAGACCACTGTCTCTCTTTCGTGTTGCGTTTCCTGGAAACAGGCTGTTCTCAAGGCAGTCTGGATTACGAGATGTAGATTGACGTGTTCCCTGTAGCAGTGAGCGTCACGCAGATGAAGCCAAGTATAGCACAACCGCATGGAAGAAAGGTCCTTTTCTGGATGCACAAGAGAATAAACTTTCTTCTTGTGGGTATTAGACAACAACGACATAAGACATCGCCATCGGGGCTGGGGTGTTTGAGCCGGGGCGTCATTGGGGTGGGTCTCAGCTTGTTCTATACTAAGGCGACCGCTTTACGTCCTTGGTGAGTCAGGCCTCCATTAATAGGTGGATAGCGAACACGAGAGAGAGAGAGGAAGGAGAGGGGTTGAGTAAGAGAGAAAGAGCGAATGAGAATTACGGAGTAACTGATGGGCAGATAGGCTCTGACAGACGGACTGGTGGGCAGACAGAGGGACAGACAGTCGGACGGTCTGACAGACGGACTGGTGGGTGCGAGGGCGGACAGAGGAACAGACAGACAGACAAACAAGGCAGATGAGACAGGCAGGCAGACAAACAAGTAAACAGACAGGCAGATAAATAAGTAAATAGACAGACAGAAAGACAGACAGACAGGCAGACTGACAAACTGACAGACTAAGTAACTGACTGAAAAGAGAGGAAGAGAGAAAGAGAGAAAGTGCGTAAAGTAAATAATGTGAAGACGAACACATTATTTTAGACAAAACGATAATATGTAAGAATATAGAGGCGAAAACAGTACAGCAGAACTGAAACGGTTACGAGGTTGATGATGATAGAGCTGAAGATGATGGTCGTGGTGATGACTGCGGCGATAATGGATATAATAATGAGGGTGAAATTATTTGTTGGGTTGATGGCAACGATAATGGTGGTGGTGGTGGTGATGATGGTGGTGGTGGTGATGATGGTGGTGGTGGTGATGATGGTGTGGTGGTGATGGTGGTGGTGGTGATGATGGTGGTGGTGGTGATGATGGTGGTGGTGATGATGATGGTGGTGGGGGTGATGATGGTGGTGGTGGTGATGATCGTGGTGGTGGTGATGATGGTGGTGGTGGTGATGATGGTGGTGGTGATGATGATGATTATAGCTAAAACGAGTTCACGTATTTGGGCGTAGACTCACACATCTGGACGTAAACTCACACATTTGGAAGTAAACTCACACAACTGGACGCAGACTCGCGTTTTTGGACGTAGACTCACACATTTGGACGTAGACTCGCGTTTAGGGACGTAGACTCACACATTTGGAAGTAGATTCACGTATTTCGGGCTTGGCTTCTTTACCCTAGTAGACAAAAAAATCCAAATGTCTTTATTATTTCAGATTCGACGCAGTAAGGCCCTCAGTCCGATGCCAGATCTGCATTTCTCTGCAGAATGTTCAGGTAAAAAATCTCTAGAACAAGCACGCAAAGATACGTTTGTGAAGTACCTTCCGTAAACATGCAGATGGATGCAATACTGCACAAACTAACAGTAAACAGACGTCAATAACGCGCTACATGGGTGCTAATAACCCTGGAGGTCTGCGCGTGCGTGGCACGTACTGCTCCCTAGTGCTCGTGCATGCCTGATTGTGTCTGCAACAAGGTTGTGGGGGGAAGATGATGCGAGACCTGTTTCAAATTTCAGGATGTTCTTAAGTTTGACGTTAAGCATGGCGGAAACACATGGCCCAGATGGTTGTACGAACAACAACAACTCTGGAAGTAAATGTTGCATATGGTTTGAGTAGAGTCACGAGCAGGATTTGGAGGGGAACCCCTGACACTGGCCTTTGCTCAGGGGGTGGGGTGTCAAACATACGCGCCGACCTGTTGCGCAGCCTAGGCGCACATATGAAAAACATCACAGGGTGGTATACGTGATAGGTAAGGATTGAACATATTTAATACTGCATTAGCGAACTGCGTGACAAAGTCGGTAGAGTATATTTCTTCTGGACAATAGCACACGGATTCAAAACCCTGTTAAGAATCTAGGTTTTTGATTACCCAGTTGAGATAAGGAAACCTTGTCTGCACACTTTACGACATGTGCCAGAACTATATCTACGACGTTTATTCCAGCTGCTGCGGTTCGCCCGGAGAAAACAGTGCTAAGGAATAAAAGCCGCTTGGTCCTGCAGTATATACCCTGTGCAGGATGTTTATTTTAATTTTACATTCAAATGAAAAACAAATCTAAGCCATATAACAGGATTTGAATGCATGTTCGGGATCAAGATGTTGAGCAGCGCATGAGCTGCAGGGGTCAGCGACCCATAGCTGACTGCTAGCGTCAGGGCCAGCGAACCAGAGCTGAGCAGCGCATGAGCTGTAGTGGTCAGCGACCCATAGCTGAGCAGCGCATGAGCTGCAGGGGTCAGCAACCCATAGCTGGCTGCTAGCGTCAGGGCCAGCGAACCATAGCTGCCAAGACCCTTCTACACCTCCACGCGGTGATCCTGGATAACAGGCTGCAGCTGGGCAGACTGGCTAAGGAGAAGGGATCGAAGAGGGAATGCTAACCCGGTACTCAAAAAATGTTTGCTGAAGTCGAATGTGTTGGACCGAAAGATGCAAATATCGCAGCCACGCTGTAAACTACGACACAACGCATTCCGTTCTCTGAACTACATTCTGCTACTTAAGCCCTTTCAGGGTTTGGTAGTGGGAGATTGAGAGCGAACGAAGAAGAAGACGAAGAACAAGAATGCATGTTCTGGGGGTGAGTAGACCCATATTCAAACCACCCAGCCAGTGGCTCCTCGACTGACAAGGCAGACCGGCCTATATCCCTCTGTCCATTAAATTCCATTTAGTGGACCTCATAAATGAAAGAGAACACAATATTTATTGGCGTGTTCGTAACTGTTACATTCAGAGAGAGTATTGTATTCAGATATAGAGATAGATAGACAACAAATATTCTTGTACGCTCTCTATGGAAGCCAAGCCCGCATGGAAGCCACGCGGGAACGCCACATATAAACCAACATGTGAACGCCAAATTTGAAAGGCCTAAATCAAAGCCCCCATATGACAGCTAAACATTCTATTTTCAAATGAAAGCCGTAAATAAAAGTCACACAGGATAGCACAACATAAAAACTTCACATCAAAGCCTCATATGAAACCTACACCAAATCCTCATATGAAAGCCCTACACCAAATCCCCACATGAAATCCCTACACCAAATCCTCATATGAAAGCTCTACACCAAATCCTCATTTGAAAGTCCGGTATCAAAAACTTAAGTGATAGCTCAACATGAAAATCTGACATTAAGGCCACATATAAACGCCCTAGATCAAAGTCTCACATAAAAGCCCCTCATAAAAACCCCACATGAAATCCCAACATAAAAACCCCACATCAAAACCCCACATCAAAACCCCACATAAAAGCCCCTCATAAATGCCCAACAAATAAACCCCACATGAAAAACCCTTCATAAAAACCCTACATAAAAACCCCACATGAAAGCCCCGGATAAAAGCCCCACATGAAATCCCAACATAGAAGCCCCGTTTAAAAAACCAAACACGAAATCACAACATAAAAACCCCACTTAAAAATGCCCAACATAAAAGCTACACATGAAAGCCCCTCATGAAAACTCCACATGAAAGTCCCCCATGAAAGTCCCACATGAAAGTTCTTCATAGTCCCGAATGATCTACCGAGGTCTTTGTGTATGACAAAGACATGAATAACACACTGCCCCACAGAAAGCAAGTCGCAAAAGTCGACTAACTGAATGACATGACATAACACTGACCATAGTTAGGTGGGTTATTAAGTGCAGCATCGATGGCGCCTAACAGTCTGCTGGCCTAGTTATTTTCAATTGAATAGTTGGTTGTCATTGACGAAGACTGTTATTCTTCAATATAGCTTATATTTGTCTCTATTCTGCCAAGGTTGCTGTGTGCACACCTTCTTATCATTATGAAAACTTCTGATGATCAGATCACTTGGTTGTGTAATCTTCTGCATGAAAATGCCTTTGATCCGTTCCGCTGAACCACGCATAAGCATAATAAGTAATTTAGGCAGAAGAGATTTAACGAATTAACTCACTTGCCATGGACGCAGATTGTGAGACATTTTCAGTTTCCTTTGCCGCCTGAAAGCACACAGGAGCTTCCTAAATACTCCCAGTAAGACAGACAGATCGAATCAAAGATGTTTATACACAGGACAGGTATGAACGAGCTCCCATTGTGTACCGCTTCTGACACCAGAGACAACAATAATTCAAATAATACGTATCTGTGATCTCTAAGGGAGACGGGCTGCGATCAGAGCTAATTTGGTTGCAGATCTGACGAGAGTGTTTCTCATACTATAGTCCGTGCGGTAGTTCTAGGCCATACAAAAATGTTAAACCAATTTTAATATTGCTTCATTTCTTTCAGCTCAGGTCCGTCCGACACCGCATTCACCTTACTCTAACCATTTAACTTACCCTAACCATTTAACTTACTCTAACCATTTAACTTACCCTAACCATTTAACTTACCCTAACCATTTAACTTACTCTAACCAGTTAACTTACCCTAACCATTTAACTTACCCTAATCATTTAACTTACCCTAACCATTTAACTTACCCTAACCATTTAACTTACCCTAACCATTTAACTTACCCTAGCCATTTAACTTAGCCTAACCATTTAACTTACCCTAGCCATTTAACTTACCGTAACCATTTAACTTACCCTAGCCAGTTTCTAAAAACGCCCGTTTCTTGTCATTTTATTTCAGCATTGGTTCGACAGTGTATTTGAATTACCCTAGCCAGTTAATCCTAACCAGCTTGCCCTAATCAGCTTACTCTAACCAGCTTATCCTAACCAGCGTACTCTAACCAGCTTACCCTAATCAGCTTACTCTAACCAGCTTACCCTAACCAGCTAACCCTAACCAGCTTACCCTAACCAGCTTACCATAACCAGCCTATAATAACCAGCTTACCCTAACCAGCTTACCCTAACCAGTTTACCTAACCAGCTTACCCTAACCAGCTTACCCTAACCATCTTACCCTAACCAGCTTACCCTAACCAGTTTCTGTGAAAGCCTGTTTCCTGTCATTTGCAGTGGTTGCCAACCAGAAGCCCAACTTTCTCCTTAGCCTGCCCTTATTGTAGCAACAGTTTACTGTTCTGCTTCTCCTGGGAAACTCTCTCATAAGTTGAGAGACCACAGCAACTTGAACTGAGAACGTGCAGAGATATGGTAAAATATTTGGAGAATGCACGCAACCTGTGACATTCATGTTGTTTTGGGAGACACGCTCCTGCGGGATTTAAAATAATTTGTGTTTCTTGGTAACAATCTAGGCAAAATAGGAGGGTACAGATAGAGGGTACAGATAGAGGGTACAGATAGAGGGTACATATAGAGGGTACAGATAGAGGGTACAGATAGAGGGTACATATAGAGGGTACAGATAGAGGGTACAGATAGAGGGTACAGATTCAGGGTACAGATAGAGGGTGCAGATAGAGGGTACATATAGAAGGTACAGATAGAGGGTACAGATATAGGGTACAGATAGCGGGTGCAGATAGAGGGTACAGGTAGAGGGTGCAGATAGAGGGTACATGTAGAGGGTGCAGATAGAGGGTACATAAAGAGGGTGCAGATAGAGGGTACAGATAGAGGGTACAGATAGAGGGTACATATAGAGGGTACATATAGAGGGTACAGATAGAGGGTGCAGATAGAGGGTGCAGATAGAGGGTACAGGTAGAGGGTGCAGATAGAGGGTACAGGTAGAGGGTGCAGATAGAGGGTGCAGATAGAGGGTACATATAGAGGGTGCAGATAGAGGATACAGATAGAGGGTACATATAGAGGGTACAGATAGATAGTACATATAAAGGGTACAGATAGAGAGTACATATAGAGGGTACAGATAGAGGGTACAGATAGAGGGTACAGATAGAGGGTACATATAGAGGGTACAGTAGAGGGTACTGATAGAGGGTACAGATAGAGGGTACAGATAGAGGGTACAGGTAGAGGGTACAGATAGAGATATCAAATGAGATCACAAGAATACAAATAATGAGAGGGGGTGTCTTTGTATTAGAAAACTTTTGAAAATCAAAAGATATTAAATCCAACACAGAAATACAAATATGCAGCTCCATCGTAAAGTCCAGTCCTATCTAACGCACGGCTCTAGAACATCAGGAGCAAAAACTAACTCAAATAACGATAAGGGTACATCATGTCATGAGGGGTTGCATGAACAGCATAGAGATGTTGTTGTTGTTGTTGTTGTTGTTGTTGTTGTAGTTGCTGATTATTCTTTGAAAAGGGCGTTTAGCGGCTGTTTGCACTATCTCTCATCATATCCCTAAGGTTACCATGAAGGTGGGCCGGGGTTTTCCATACAGTATTGCTATGCTGGCTTCTTCTGCGTGTCGCTCACTACTACGGAGATCACGTCGACACACCTGCTCTGTATTCCGACAGCCATGAAAAAACATGTTTCAATTGAGAACTACATGAGAGAATGATTTGAGTCGTGATCAGTATATTTTACCTGACCCTGACTAACATTGTCTGACCAGTATATTTTACCTGACCCTGACTAACATGTCTGATCAGTATATTTTACCTGACCCTGACTAACATTGTCTGACCAGTATATTTTACCTGACCCTGACTAACATTGTCTGACCAGTATATTTTACCTGACCCTGACTAACATTGTCTGACCAGTATATTTTACCTGACCCTGACTAACATTGTCTGACCAGTATATTTTACCTGACCCTGACTAACATTGTCTGACCAGTATATTTTACCTGACCCTGACTAACATGTCTGACCAGTATATTTTACCTGACCCTGACTAACATTGTCTGACCAGTATATTTTACCTGACCCTGACTAACATTGTCTGACCAGTATATTTTACCTGACCCTGACTAACATGTCTGACCAGTATATTTTACCTGACCCTGACTAACATTGTCTGACCAGTATATTTTACCTGACCCTGACTAACATTGTCTGACCAGTATATTTTACCTGACCCTGACTAACATTGTCTGACCAGTATATTTTACCTGACCCTGATTAACATTGTCTGATCAGTATATTTTACCTGACCCTGACTAACATTGTCTGACCAGTATATTTTACCTGACACTGACTAACATGTCTGACCAGTATATTTTACCTGACACTGACTAACATTGTCTGACCAGTATATTTTACCTGACCCTGACTAACATTGTCTGACCAGTATATTTTACCTGACACTGACTAACATGTCTGACCAGTATATTTTACCTGACACTGACTAACATTGTCTGACCAGTATATTTTACCTGACCCTGACTAACATGTCTGATCAGTATATTTTACCTGACCCTGACTAACATTGTCTGACCAGTATATTTTACCTGACCCTGACTAACATTGTCTGACCAGTATATTTTACCTGACCCTGACTAACATTGTCTGACCAGTATATTTTACCTGACCCTGACTAACATTGTCTGACCAGTATATTTTACCTGACCCTGACTAACATTGTCTGACCAGTATATTTTACCTGACACTGACTAACATGTCTGATCAGTATATTTTACCTGACACTGACTAACATTGTCTGACCAGTATATTTTACCTGACACTGACTAACATGTATGATCAGTATATTTTACCTGACCCTGACTAACATTGTCTGACCAGTATATTTTACCTGACACTGACTAACATGTCTGATCAGTATATTTTACCTGACCGTGACTAACATTGTCTGACCAGTATATTTTACCTGACCCTGACTTACATTGTCTGACCAGTATGTTTTACCTGACCAGACGTTAATCTCCTAACCTTCGTAGAATATAGTCAAAGAAATGGTATGATCAATTCACTCAGGTAGAACTGTTTGAAAGCGTCGGACTTATACCAGGGAAACACGTGACGAGTGGTGCTGGCATTGCATAGGACACACATTATGAAAACCAGCTGAGAGCATTACAAGACAGGCTCTATTCTGGAATCTCCAAGACGAGAGAAGTAGAGCTTGTCAAAACACATGGCGAAGAGAGCTCGAGCAAAATAAAGATAACGGAGAAGATGTGTACAGAGTTGGACTGGATGGTACTTCTTCTTCTTCTTCTTCTGTTTCTTCTTCTTCTTCGTACGCTGTCAGACGTCAACTTGTATTTGTTCGAAGAAAGCAGCTGTCATCCTGAGGCTGTCGACACTGCCATAGAACTTGTCTAGTGTTGGCACTGGTGATGGCCACATGTGCTTTCTCGTATGTCGGGCAATTGTGCAGCAGATGTTCAACGGTCATTTTCCTTGTACCACAGGTGCATTCGTCAGTGCCACCTATCTTCAGATGGGGTGGTACAGGAAGAGAGGACTGGATGGCACAGGAAGGGAGGAATGGATGGCACAGGAACAGGATTGGATGGCACAGGAAATGAGGACTGGATGGCGCATGAAGGGAGGACTGGATGGCACAGGAAAAGGATTGGATGGCACAGGAAGGGAGGACTAGATGGCACATGAAGGGAGGACTGGATGGCACAGGAAAAGGATTGGATGGCACAGGAAGGGAGGACTAGATGGCACATGAAGGGAGGACTGAATGGCACAGGAAGGGAGGACTGGATGGCACAGGGAGGGAGGATGTGTGGTATATTTGTTGATTTGGTCTCCGGGGAGCTGAACGATTTTAACTTAGGAGGCGTCTAGCAGTTCCGACAAAGCCCTAACGCTTCTATCGTAGAACACATTGACATTACACAATGGACAAGGAAAACTGACACGCTGAGAGCAGCGCATGAGCTGCGGCGGTCAGTGGCCCAAAGCTGTCTGCTAGCATCAGAGCCAGCAAGCCAGAGCTGGGATCAAGATGCTGAGCAGCGCATGAGCTGCAGCGGTCAGCGACCCACAGCTGTCTGCTAGCGTTCAAGCCAGCAAACAAAAGCTGGGATCAAGATGCTGAGCAGCGCATGAGCTGCAGCGGTCAGCGACCCACAGCTGTCTGCTAGCGTCCAAGCCAGCAAACAAAAGCTGGGATCAAGATGCTGAGCAGCGCATGAGCTGCAGCGGTCAGCGACCCAAAGCTGTCTGCTTGCATCAGAGCCAGCGAACCAGATTTGGGATCAAGATGCTGAGCAGCGCATGAGCTGCAGCGGTCAGAGAACTAAAGCTGACTGCTAGCATCAGGGCTAGCAAACCAGAACTGCCAAGACCCTTCTACACCTCCACACTGTGATCCTGGATAACATACTGTAACAGAGCTGACTGGCTAAGGAGAAGTTATCGAAGATGGATGGCTAACTCAGTACTCAAAAATGCCTGGCGAAGTCGAATGTGTTGGACCGAAAGGTGCAACTATCGTTATCAATATGTAAACTACGACACAACGCATTCCGTTCTTCGGACAACATCCTGCTACTTGCAAAGCTTTTTTCGTGGCTTGGTAGCGGAAGATTGAGAACGAAAAAAAATATTTTGTTTTTTCGCTTTAATTGTCTTAAGGTGAATAATGCATCAGAACATGACATTCCCTTACCGAATGCAAACTGGACAGTGCTGAGCTGCGAGTCAACAATTTGTCTTAACATTTGTTCAAGTATTACCGTCTGCATCTGTGCATGGCATTTTGATTGATTATTTCCCCTGATCTCACACTAAAGGGTTTTAACACAATGATTAGTTCTGAGCTCCTGCGAACGGCGAGTTATATTCTCTTTAATTAACTGTGTCACAGAACAGCGAGAATATGTGAACTCATTATCGTGTGGCGTGCAGTCATGGACTAGGAACACAGGATAGAAACAGTGAAATTAGACGCTTACTCATACATGTCAATCTCGCTTTACAATTCACTTACACATTTTGAGTACGACCTGTATCTATAGTGCCAAACTTTATCAAATGTAACAAAAAAGGTAGGTCATTTCCAAGAAGCAGTTAAAATTAAAAGTTGTTTATTAAACAACCATATATATGAAAATAAATACCTGCAGTGTTGTGTATCACAATATTTTAGACTTTTACGTTTTTTTAAAATAATATTTTATTTTCTAGTATACAGATCTTGGATTTAACTGTAATCATTTATGATATACAGGATATCCCTTAGGAAACCATCAAAACTTTTATCACAAACAGCGGAACCGTATCACTTGACAGATAGGCAAAACCCAAGTGGTAATAATCATATTGTTCTGTCGTTGTGATACAAATAAATATAAATTATAGTTATAGTTTTAAATATAGTTTTATTTATAGTTCTAATTATAGTTTTAATTATAGTTTTATTGATAGTTTTATTTATAATTCTAATTAGTTTCCATTTAATTTTAATCATAATTTCAATTGTAGTTTTAATTTGTTGTTATTTAATTTAATCATAGCTTTAATTGTAGTTGTAATTGTATTTTAATTTTGGAATTTTAATTATAGTTTAAATCATATTTGTAATTATGGTTTTAATCATAGTTAAGATTATAGTGTTCATTATACTTTTCATTATAGTTTTAACTACAGTTGTAATGAGTTGTAATGATAGTTTAAAAGGCTGCTGCTTAAGTCTGAAAGGAGAGAACAGAAAAGTAACACTGTAAACCTACCATGCATGGTGTAAGAAAGCTAAGGACCCTGCATGAGGCAGACTACTTCATAATGTACACATTTCAAGCCACAACAACTGTATCTACGACATGAACAGTTCAACCAACAAGAAAAATACAATTCAATCATGAAGGTCAGAAGCAGATCCTGTGCCAAGAAACAAAGAAATACGACAGGAATGTACACCAGGGACTTGTTTGTTTACTTCTAGAGAGAGCTCGAGACAAACATCAAGGCAACAGGAAGGACGTGAACCTAGAAGGGATTTGGTGTGTAGTTGTTAAGAACATGTGCTTCATTGGGAGCTGAAAGGTTGTGAGTGACAGAAGAATGAGACTGAAAAAACTGAAAGAGAAATAAAGGAGGTTTTGAAGAAGTTTGAGGTGACAAGAGAATCAATGAACGAAAATATCAAACATTAGCCACAGGAGAGATGAACATCACTTTCGTCGTGAACCTTATTGGTAAAACAGGTAGCGGGAACAAACGCAAGCCTACAACAACGTTAAAGATTGGATGATAACATTAGCAGATGGGAAGGGTCAAACCTGACAGATTTCATGATCAAGTCAACAGATACTGTACGTTAGACATCCATTCATCGACCTTCGATGAGATATGACAACTAAACTGATCTGATCAGATTTGATCACCCAGAATTTGAGGAGGTGATTCTTGAGGTGTCTATCAAAACCCAGGAGGCACAACAAGGTGTGAAATATCAAATATTGGGAAGCCTTCTATTCTTACTTGGATGAATACCAACACTCTTTGCAAATCCCTGAAGAAAACAAGTTAGCCCCCTCTTTTATTTTCTAGCAGATACAGACATGCATAGTCAATGGTTCAGAGTCCGCACAAGGCCAGAAGCTACAAAAAATTGTCGTTTCGACCACAAAGCTTTCATCAGATCCAAGAAGCTCACGATGCAATCTCTGAGTCTTTATCTGTATATATTGATCTTTTATTAATTATGTAGTCGGTTTAATAAGGTTCTTTCAAACACAATAGACGTTCCGCCAAGAATGAAATTTCAAGTATTGGGAAGCCTTCCACTTATCACAAGAACTACTGAGGTAGTCCCCAGGCTAGCCATCACGAGAACCGTTTCTCCAAACTGGCGGTAAATTTGGCATTGAAGTTCAAAGGGCGGGAATGAGTTAGAGGTTAGGTCATAATTAAACGAGTCTTTGAAGCCTTGAGATGATTTCGTCTTCTAATAATTGAAAGGATTGGATTACGGAAATGGTTGGAACAAATGTTCCCATGGTGCATGAGACGGTTACTAGACGCCAGACCGGTAGGGAAATATTTACGTAACAGCCATCTGATGTGCATCAGTCGATGGTATCAATGGCTCGGATCTCCCTCGGATGTTTGTGGACATTTGAGTGCTCGAGCCGGGGAGAGGGTATCTCTGCAGGGAAGGTGCGGTTGTGTGTGTATGAGAGAGAGAGAGAGAGAGAGAGAGAGAGAGAAAGGCAGACAGACAGACAGACAGAAATAGTATGTTTGTGAGTGTTATTGGGCAGGGTAGGTTAGGTTAGGTTAAGTTAGGTTAGGTTAGGTTACGTAAGGTAAGGTTAGGTTAGGTTAGGGCTAAGTTAGGTTAGGGTTAAATTAGGTCAGGCTATGGTAAATTAGGTTCGGATAAGTTAGACTTAAGTTAGGTTAGGTTAGGTTAGGTTAGAGTTAGGTTAGGTTAAGTTAGGTTAGATAAAGCTCGGTTATGTTATGTCAGGTTAGGTGAAGCTCGGTTATGTTAGGCTAGGTTAGGTAAGGTTTGGTTAGAGTTAAGTTAGGCTATGTTAGGTTATGTTAGGTTAAGTTAGAGTTAATTTAGGTTAGGTTAGAGTTAAGTTAGGTTAGGTTAAGGCTAGGTTAGGTTAGGCTTAAGTTAGGTTAAGTTAGGTTAGGTTCGGTTAGGTTAGGTTGGGGTTAGGGTTATGTTAAGTAAGGTTATGTTAGGGTTAGGTAAGGGTTAGGTTAGTGTTAGGTTAGTGTTAAGTTATGGTAGATTATATAGGCGTGCGTGTGTGTGCCGGGGGCGAAGTTCCCTCAGCGGCTTCAAATCGCATCTTGACTTCTTCAGGTATCCATTTACAGCTTAGTCCACTAAGAGAAGAGCCCATAACATAACTGAAGCAAAGACATGCCCGAGCTGTCCAACCGGGCGAGACCTGAGCCTGGACTCGTCAGCGCGCCATGGCAACACGTCTATGTGTGGGAGTTGCCATGCGCGTCAGTGCGTCTTTGTGCGCGTACGAATCTTTGGGTTTGTGTTTAGACGTGTATGTGTGTCTTAGTGTGAGTGTGTGTTAGTGTGTGTGTGTCTTAGTGTGAGTGTGTGTTAGTGTGTGTGTGTTAGTGTGTGTGTGTGTGTTAGTGTGTGTGTGTTAGTGTATGTGTGTCTTAGTGTGAGTGTTTGTTAGTGTGTGTGTGTGTGTTAGTGTGTGTTAGTGTGAGTGCGTGTTAGTGTATGTAAGTCGTCGTTAGCGCGTCTTGGCGTGCATGAGCCAGTGCACGTTTGACTGTGTACACATTTGTTTACGTGCGAGCGTATGTATGTGCGACTTTGTTTTAGATTTACGAGATTGCGCATGTGTGTCTGTGTGTACGCGTATGTTTGTGTGTATGTGTAGAAAAATGTATGTATGTATGTATTTACTTTTTATATGTTCTTGTGTGTGCTATTATATGTGCGTATATGTGCTATTGTGTGTGTGCTATTATATATATATATAAATGTGTGTGTGTTTGTATGTGCGTGCGTGCGTGTGTATATTTGTGTGTGTGTTGGTGTGTGTGTGTGTGTGTGTGTGTGTGTGAGTGTATTTATTTTAGAAAATCTGATCTATGTTAGTGTGTGTTAGTGTGAGTGCGTGTTTGTGTGTGTGTGACCCCACATTGGTCTTGAAAGAGAGTGAGATCACGATTGCAGTCAGTCATTTCGATCTTAGCCTCTGCGCCAAAGCACAATATGCTTTCATGCAGTGATGGTTTCTGGACCAAAATGTTACACACGATAATATTACTAGCTTCACGCAGAACACTCAACAGTTCCCATTGACTGTTCTTGGGCAGTGGCTCTTTTCTGTACTCCCTTCTTCTGAAACAAAATGGTAGAACTAAAGTAAATCAATGGAAAGGTCAAGGTCAAATAAGTGGGGACGCTAGGCCCTATTTCTTCCCCCCCCCCCCATTCCCCCCACAACCCCAAACCCCTACGCACCACAGGGTCGTGCGCGGCTCTTTCTGCCTTTCTTCAGGTTTAATCATTTAATCTTAGTTCTTTCTGCCTTTCTTCAGGTTTAATCATTTAATCGTAGTTCTTTCTGCCTTTCTTCAGGTTTAATCATTTAATCGTAGTTCTTTCTGCCTTTCTTCAGGTTTAATCATTTAATCTTAGTTCCTTGTGACATTCTCTTCTCCTGGTATTTTTGGGTCTACTGACTTAAATCTTTCTTTCCTTTAGGGTTCCATGTAAGAGCCTGTCTGGCTATGTTTGACTATGTCTTCCGCAGCGTATGCCCTATCCAGCTCCATTTTCTTTGTTTAATGTGTTGTTCTAAATAGATGTTGTTGGCTCATTTCCAATATATATGAATTCCCCCCCCCCCCCATGCCCTGCCACTTTACGGCCATTATCCTTCGTAGGCATCTGTTAAAGAAGGACTGGAGTCTTTGTTGTATGACCTTGGTCGTTCTCCAGGTCTCCGCTCCATACAGCAGTACCGACTTGACACTTGTCTCCGCTCCACACAGCAGCACCGACTTGACACTTGTCTCCGCTCCACACAGCAGCACCGACTTGACACTTGTCTCCGCTCCACACAGCAGCACCGACTTGACACTTGTCTCCGCTCCACACAGCAGCACCGACTTGACACTATCGTTGAATATTCTAACTTTGGTGTGAATCTGGACTTTCCTAGATCTCCATGCGTTGTCTTGTGTCAGGAATGTCACTCCTGCCTTTCCAATTCTGGTTCTTATATTTCTATCAGTACGTTCTAGTGTGTCTATTGTGCTGACCAAATAGGTCAAGATATCCACTTCCTTTAATTGCTCTACCTCCAGCATGATTGGTTCTTTGCTGATAGTGTTGAGTTTAAGGAACTTGTTTTCTTGGTGTTGCTATTCAGTCCCAGTTTGGCCGATTGTTCTGCCACCCAATCAAGTTTCTCCTGCATTTGACCATGACTGTGTGACAAAAGTACCAGATCATCTGCGTAGATCAGGTCTCCAATTGTGACAATAGTGTCCACTGAATACCAGTTTCCTTTTCTTCTATGTATGTCTTCATTATCCAATCTATAGCCAACAAGAACAGGAAAGGTGAGAGCAGGCATCTCTGCCTCACCCCTGTGTGCACCCCGAAGCTGTCAGTCAGTACTCCTTCATGTATCACTCTACTAACTGTGTCTGTGTACATATTCTAGATGAGGGTTGTGTACGTCTCTTGTATCCCATAGTGTCTAACAGTTACCAAAGAGTACTTCGATCCACACTGTCAAACGCCTTTTCAAAGTCTACACAATTTGCGTATACGGATGATTTTCATTCAATACTTTGTTCTACTACGATATCTTTATGATCTTCGCTGACGAAATCCTGCCTGTTCCTCTCTGAGTTTTTTGTCTACTTCAGTTTTCAATCTGTCCAAGATGATTCTGTTAAATATCCTGCCTGGCACCGACAGCGTCGTAATCCCCCTTTAATTGCTGCAATCTGCTAGGTCTCCATTCTTAGGCAGTACAATCATGTGTCCTTCTTTCCATTCTGTGGGCATTCTCTCCTCTTTACATTCTGTGGGCATTCTCTCCTCTTTACATTCTGTGGGCACTCTCTCCTGTCTGGAACAGTTTAAATTTCTCTGTGCTTCTGCTTTGGTGATTCTGGTCCAGCAATTGTAGAGTTTAACTTTCTTCTTTTTACTTTCTTCTATTTGATGTAATATCTCTGTTGTGATCCATTCTTTGTGTTGGGTTCTCTTGAATCCTACAGTTTCTGCACATGTCTTATTCCCCATCTCTTTGGCGTGGTACCACATTCTATTAATGTCCACCCCTTCATCCTCATATAGCACTTGTAGCACTCGGTATCTGGTATCAAGTTTTGTACTAAATGATGTCTTCTTGAACGGGTCTTGTAAGAGGTGTACATTATATCTTGTTCTCATTGCGCCTTGTACTGGGTACTTTTTAAGCCTGAGCTGCAAAATCGCAAGCAACATTTGGTTGTCTAATGCCACATCTGAGCCTCGCTTTACTTTTGCATCTTGTAGTGTACTTCTGAACGCTTGACTGACACAGATGTGGGTCAATCTGATTTTCTGTCACGTGGTCTGGTGATCATCAATCTAGTCTTATGTACCTTTTTGTGTGGAAACATGCTTCCTCTAAATATCATTTTGTGTAGCGCACAAAGCTCTGCAAACATTTCTCCATTCTCATCCATCTGTCCCATACCTTGTCTTCACATAATATGTCCCATTCATTGTCTTCCCATTTCTTGTCTTCCCATAATCTGTCCCATTCCTTGTCTTCCCATAATAAGTTCGCATCTCAGGCTGCCTGCTCCCAATTTAGTATTGTAGTATCCCAATAATATTAAGAGATATTTCTTTTTCTGCGTATCAAGGACCACTTCCAGCTTGTTGCAAAACTTTTGCATCTGAATGATACTGATTTTGATGTTTTTGTTTTATAGTTCTCAAGCTTGCGTTCATGATTCGATTGATAATAGCCTCCCACTTTATGAGCACCCTCTGTGCTTTTCTGGAGACTGTCGGTGCCACTCCCTCTGTATGTTGGGCGTCAGTTTCCTCGTTTCCAGAATATATTGTCATTTTCCCAGTAGTGAGTCTCATCTTTACTGATTGTGTCCATCTTGTTTTCCCCAGCCCTAGCACTGTCAGCTAGTAATTTCTCATCTCTTTAACTATATGAGCTGTTTTACCTGCCAGGTACATTGTTCTAACATTCTACGTCGTTATATCAATTTTCTTCTTGGCTTGTATTCAGGCAGGCAGTTGTGGAGCTTCCTTGCGGTTTTCACTCCGCTGCACCATTCTTCTCGTTTTCGAAGACTTTCTTTCCCAAGGCCGTTTGTGTTTGGTTTGTTGTCAATGTTTTTGTAACCAACTTTGTTTTATAGATGTGGATGGTCGGCCCTGACCTAACTTATTCTACTCTGAGTTGTCCGTGTGTGGGTGGTCGACACCGACCTAACCTATTCTACTCTAACTGAGTTGTCCGTGTGTGGGTGGTGGGCGCTGACCTAAACTATTCTACTCTGAGTTGTCCGTGTGTGGGTGGTCGGCCCTGACCTAACCTATTCTACTCTGAGTTGTCCGTGTGTGGGTGGTCGGCCCTGACCTAACATATTCTACTCTAACTGAGTTGTCCGTGTGTTGGTGGGCGGCCCTAACCTTACCTATTCTACACTGAGTTGTCCGTGTGTGGGTGGGCGGCCCTAACCTTACCTATTCTACACTGAGTTGTCCGTGTGTGGGTGGGCGGCCCTAACCTTACCTATTCGACACTGAGTTGTCCGTGTGTCGGTGGTCGGCGCTGACCTAACCTATTCTACACTGAGTTGTCCGTGTGTCGGTGGTCGGCGCTGACCTAACCTATTCTACACTGAGTTGTCCGTATTTAGTCGATTCCCTCCCCCGCGAAATATACAATTTGGGCGACCCTTCTGGAGACTTTCGCTTTCTCTTTCGCTTCCGCTGGCTCAGCACCTGCGTTCATTGAGATGTGCACGCCCCCTCGACATTTCAAGGTCACGAACTCGAGGGACGGTTCAAACAGTAGAGCCGAGATATTGGCTAGAAATTGTTTTTACAGCGCCATAGAGCAGATATATTGGCGTGTCTACTTGCATGTTTTAACGTTTTCTCACAAATCTATTTCTTTGATTGCATCAATGCATGGGTACATTCTCGCAGAAAGGTAGATTTGCATTTGCGGACACATTTAAAACAAAAATAATGGCTGAATGAGTTCACGCACTATACAAATAATCCAAGTCCTTGCGTTTTTACCTTTGTCCTTTGTGCTTTGTTTTTTGTCATTTGTCCTTTGTCCTTTATCCATTGTCCTTTGTCTTTTGTCTTTTTTTTCTTTTGTCTTTGTCTTTGTCCTTGTCCTCGTACTTGTCTTTGTCTTTGTCCTTGTCCTCGTACTTGTCTTTGTCTTGTCTTGCCTTGTATTTTATTGTCTTGTCTTGTATTTTATTGTCTTGTCTTGTCCACTTTTGCCGTTAGGTGGCGTGAGAAGCCGTAGATTTTTGTCCAGAATCACTTGCGTCGCTGAAGTAGTCTTTACCAATTTAGAATATCCGCAACATTTCCAATCCATGTCGTTGTCGATCTTCCACGGTTGCAAAACCCTTATCGCGTGCGTTATGGACGGACAGGGGTAGCTGGTTGCATTCTCATTAGGAAGCCAAACCACATCAGCATTTCTTAATCTTTAGGAAGCCAAACCACATCAGCATTTCTTAATCTTTAGGAAGCCAAACCACATCAGCATTTCTTAATCTTTAGGAAGCCAAACCCCATCAGCATTTCTTAATCTTTATATTCAGTGTCACATTTCAACCATGATTTGCATCTCTTCTCTGCGCATTCTGTCTTTCCTAGTTTCGTTGGTGGTTTTTCGGTTTCATCTCATTTCACATGTCGTGATCTTTCTCTCTAGAGACTTTGTTAACGCCCACGTTTGACCCTAGCAGTAAATGTAAATGTATTAATATAACCAAAAATTATCATTTCAATAGCGTACGTATATTTTTTGGAATGCGTCAGCTGAGTCAGACTATCTTTGTAACGGGAAAACATATTCTGAAATATGGTGAAACGGGAAAAAGGTTTAAGAGCTCTGAAATAGAGGGGATCTAAGACGCATTTGACCGACAGTATTTAAAAATAGGCGCGCAAAACTGTAAGCGTGACGGAAACACTAGTTATGGCCAAACAGAAGTGAAACAGACCCGAGAGGTGTGTTGCTCCAGCGACTTTCAAAGTGACAGGAAAGAAGATTAGGCAGGGGTAGAAAGTGCACTAAAACACCTCCAAAGCATTGTACAAGAACTTGACTCCGGCAAGTTTTGACACAACAGATGTTAGCTAGAATACATCCAAGAAATACGGCTGCGCTTTATGCATGTAATTCTCTGCACATGGTTTCCACAGATACTCAACGAACATGAAAAAACATCGCAGTTTATTTTTATGTTCCGCATTTTCGTTTCGTGATGCCAGTATGTAAAGGTTAATCTACATTTCAGCTACGACTGGTCTATATTATTGTTTAGAAAGCTGGAAATTTGCAGTATAATGAGAGCGAATTATTAGTAGTGGTAAAACGGGGTTCCGTAATCGAGTAATAATACGCAACATTCGCGACATTGGCAAATAAACAGAATAAGAGACGCACACGAAATGAACAAAACATGGATTGTATGGTACACAACGGTGTCATTATTGATATTAATGAAGAGTGAGAACGTGATTTTTCCATCTATGAAAGCTAGCAGATGATGTTAATGGTCCTGACGGATCGATAACTCTTCCAAAAGGGATTGAGCAATTATCGGAATTTTATCTCCCTTGAGTACAAGACCAAGCAAATAAGGGTTATCTATTTGTCTATCTTATTTGTTTTTCTCTTTACCTATCTAGTTGTCTATTTATTTGTCTTTCTATTTGTCCATTTACGTGTCTATCTATTTGTCTTTGTCTTTATCTGTCCATTTGTTAATCTATTTATATTTCTTTTAATCAACCAATGTGTCTATCTATTTGTCTTTCTATTTGTTTATCTATTTGTCTTTCTGTTTACCTATATATTTATCTATATATTTATCTTTCAATTTGTCTATCTATTTGTCCTTCTTTTTACGGTCCATTTGTTTATCTATTACTCTTTCTTTTTGCATATCAATTTGTCTGTCTATGTGTCTATCTATTTGTCTATCTCTTTGTCTATCTATTTGTCTAACTATTTGTCTTTCTCTTTACCCATCTATTTATCTATATATTTATCTTTCAATTTGTCTATATATTTGTATTTCTCTTTTCCTGTCGATTTGTTTATCTATTACTCTTTCTTTGTACATATCAATGTGTCGTTCTATTTTGCTATGTATTTGTCTTTCTATTTGTTTATCTATTTGTCTATACATATGTCTTTATATTTGTCTATCTATTTGTCTATCCATTTGTCTTTATATTTGTCTATCTATTTGTCTATCTATTTCTCTATCTATATGTCTATCTATTTGTGTGTTTGTCTTTCTATCTGTCTTTCTATTTGTCTTTCTTTTCGCCTTTCCATTTGTTTATCTTTTTGACTTTCTTTTCACCTATCTATTTGTATGCCTATTTGTCTATCTATTTGTCTTTCTGTTTACCTATCTCTTTGTGTATCTACTTGTCTTTCTCGTCACCTGTCCCTTTGTTTATTTATTTGTCTTTCCTTTTGCCTATCTGTGTGTCGGTCTATTTGTCTATATATTTGTCATTATATTTGTCTATATTTGTCTGAATTTAGATTAGTCTATCTTTTCGTCTATGTATATGTTTTTCTCTGTACTTATCGGACTATTCTGTCTGTATGTACGTCGTGTGTCTGTTTGTGTATGACGACTGTAATTCGCTCCTGTAATTTAACTAATAATTGTACCAACAGTTCACATTGAATGCCACTATCTACCATAAAAAGAAACCCGTTCGGATTTCAGGATCCCGTATGAAGGACGAAAACATAAACTACTTCAGAAAACAATTCATGTCGTCTAAGCGAGCAACAGAGAGTTGTATTTGTACCTAACAACCTCATCACATATAGTACATCACTATATAAACCATGACCAGTTGAGTTGTTAGAGCGGCTGCTTCTCATGGCAAAGAGGAAAGGTTCGCTTCTTGATAATGACACCTTCTAGACTACTCGGCTGTAATTGTATACCTAACTTAGAATTAAGGAAAGCTAAGCAGTGATTTATTCAATCAATCAACGAATCAATAATCTCTCAATTTCCATAGGAATATATGCCACACGACCTGGTATGGCCACATCTCAAAGTTCAAGGGCCTTGCAAATACCACACTACAATGCACATTATATGACAAGTGAAGGCGAGGACGTCTGGGAACAGGATGGAAAGACATCATCCATGAATGGACTTGCCTATGACTCGAGGAGACACAAAAAGCAACCCCAGACATAGAGGGGTTGCGCAGCAGGGTTGTGGAGGTGTGAGCAGGGGTGCCCCAACGATATCATGAGGTAACGGGATGAACTGAACTGAGCTAAACTGAATATCCCATACAAAATAGCAACGGTCAGACTACTACCCTACATTCGTTGGATAATTTCAAGCGAATTGTAATTTGATAACGAATGTGCCATTATAGAATAGCAGAAACATTTGTCAGAATGACACATTTCATTGAAGAGATCACATATAGAATAATTCTGAAAGACAAATTGTCAGACACATTTAGAATTCCAACTGGGGTCAGACAGGGATGCCTACTTTCTCTAGCAATCTTTCCTGTGGTTACGGACTTTGTGATGAGACAAATCAGAGGGCAGAAACACAGGAATATAGTGGGCATTTAAAAGCACATAAAATACTTCATATATATATATATATATATATATATATATATATATACAAGTATATATATATCTCCGTTCTACGTCCACGTCCTTCCTGCCTCCTTTATGTTTGTCTCGATCTCTCTCTAGAAGTAAACAAACAAGTCACTGGTGTACATTCCTGTCGTCTGTCATTGTATCTTGACACAGGACTTTCTTCTGACCTTCATGATTGAGTTGTAGTTTTCTTATTAGTTTTTGTGGTTTGAAATGTGTACATTATGTAGTAGTCTGCCTCATGCAGCGTCCTTCTTAGTCTGCCTTACACATGCATGGTAGGTTTACTGTGTTACTATTACGTTTTCCCCTTTTACAATCCAGCAGCAGCCTTTAAAACTATCATTAAAACTATCATTAAAACTATCATTAAAAATATCATTAAAATTAGAATTAAAACTATAACTAAAACTATAATTAACATTAAATGGAAAATAATTAAAACTATAATTGAAACTATAATTAAAACAATAACTATCATTTATATTTATTTGTACTTCCAACACAGAACAATATAATCTTCACGACTTGGGTTTTGCATATTCTGTCAAGTGATACGCTCCCGCCATATTTGATACACATTTTTACCCGACTCGATCCGACCATGACCCTGACTTTGACCATGACCCTAACATTTAAAACGCCATAAATACTGACAACATGAATAGATGGTACAGCCAAAAGTTGGGTTTCAAGTGCTCTCATACGGGCAGCTCAAAGAACTATTGATAACATATCCAGATTAATGGATACTTGAGTATTACTCATGGATCTACATTTAAAACTAAGTTATGGCGTTTATATAGAATACCCAGACAGATCCTCTGATGAGCTGACTGATGTTTGTGCAACTTGCTCCAACTGAAATTACTTTCGGCATTTCACCAGTCCCAGTGTGATCTGTTTTCTATCCAGCTTGATCTAACAAGAACATAAAATGGCAAGATAGAATCACAGATGTAGAAGTTCTTTCGCGGGCTGGCAGGACCAGCAATCCACACAACTCTGTACAAATCGCAGCTTAGATGGACTGGCCATGATGCCCGCATGTCAGATGAGCGACTCCCAAAGAAAATATTCTATGGCGAGCTTGAGTCAGGTAAGCGAGCTCGCGGGGGCCAGATAAAACGTTACAAAGACACTCTGAAAGCCTCGCTGAAGAACTGTGACATTGACCCTGATAATGTGGAGAACATTGCTGCTGATCGCCCTGCCTGTCATAGTATAATCTCCTCTGGCACGGCACATATGGAGCAGACAAGAATCACGGAAGCTGCACGGAGAGGAGCGACACGAAAGGTAAGAGACGAGTTGCCTCCGTCTGACGGTCAGACAGTGCTTCTCTGGCTTCAGTGTGATAAGACTCTTTCGGGCTGGGATTAGTTTGATCAGCCACCTACGAACCCACTCTAGGATTAACAGATGACAATGTGGTCCTCTTCGGAAACGATGAACAAACAACACCTAGTTCCCACTACGCGGCAACTGCTGAGGAACGCGAC
The DNA here is from genome assembly GCA_036924085.1 of Ariolimax columbianus. Classification (NCBI taxonomy): domain Eukaryota; kingdom Metazoa; phylum Mollusca; class Gastropoda; order Stylommatophora; family Arionidae; genus Ariolimax; species Ariolimax columbianus. The sequence continues at coordinate 158,215,246 of JAVGWX010000002.1, read as the reverse complement.
CTTTATTCCTCAGCTCGATTACTCTTCTCCGTGGACAACAGTGATAAGAAAATTGTTTTGATAGTTTTGTTTTTGAAATAGTGTTCCAGCTTAGAAGCAAGAATTCCAAGTGAGAACACGTTTGAAGATCAGTCGCCAAGAGCAGAAAGCCATTCATGCCAATAGCCAGAAAGGCCAGCGACTGTCAAATACATCGGCTTTTCAGGTCAAATCTAGCAAGACGATGTCAGATACAGGCCACACAATTGCCAGAAACTTAAAGGTGATTTCAAAAGCAGACAATGCTGTCCGGGATGAAGTGTTAAAAGGCGTCTATGTACTAATTCTCGATCTGACATGTATTTCTCAGTCGGGTGGCCAATTCGTTTCCTCGCGTACGAGTGGGGGTGGTTAGATCGCTTGATCCATACTCTGTCTCTAAACGCTCCAGTTCAAGGTCAAGGTAAAGCTAGTCTAAATAGAAGACTGCAATCAGGGATGATGTGATGGAGACGTTGTGAGGTCACATATTGTTTTTGTTTTTGTTTTGTTTTTTTTTGTTTGTTTTTTTCGGGGGTGGGGTGGGGCTGGGGGCGTGATTACTCACTGCATTTCGTTCACTAACAGTACTCAGGTACCAACTAAAAGCTAGGTTGACTGGAGCGTACTGATAACGGGAGCTGAACTATGTACCTTAACTGTAAAAAGCAAATGATCTATCACTCCGATATTTAAACGCTCCAGTCGACCCATCTGTTTATGAACCTCAACTTATAGTTATTCAAGAAGAAAGTTATCGTCCAAAATTAAATATGCCCCGACCTAGTTCAGTGTATCTAACGTTACATCCTGGACATCCTTGACTGCCTGGACCTACATTTACAGTCAGGCGCCCTGGTCTTATCATCTCATTTGCATTGTAAGGTGTTTCTCCACTTTCCGTCTCTCGCCTTTCCTATCGTTTGCAATTCACGTCAGCTGTAAATGTTCACGTCCGATGTAAATGTTCACGTCAGCTGTAAATGTTCACGTCCGATGTAAATGTTCACGTCAGCTGTAAATATTCACGTTAGCTGCTAATGTAGCTGGCCGATGTAAATTGTCACGTCAGATGTAAATGTTCACGTCAGCTGTGAATGTTCACGTCAGTTGTAAATGCAGCAGCAGGTCTCTCTAAATGTATCTGGCCGTTGTAAATGTAGCTGGCCGTTGTAAATGTTCACGTCAGCTGTAAATGTAACTGGTCGTTGTAAATGTTTACGACAGCTGTAAATGTAGTGTAGCAGATCCCACTGGTTGCCCTAGGGTTATTCTAACTTAGAACATTCTCACACTCATCCACATCATTCCTGACCTCACACTGCAAATAATATAGCACACAGCAGATGGCATATTTATTATACAATACTCATATCAGAAAAATGAGTAGTGAAATTACAAACACAATACAATACATATCATATTAACTAAATATTCCTTTATTATAAATATGTAAATATAAATATTAAACTAAAGCGGAAATTTTAAGCATTAGCTATTGATGGAATTCCCAACTATCAAAAACCCAGTTCCATTGCCGTACTCACATCACACACACATCTATTTAACTGCGTCCTCAACACACCTTATCAAAAACTCTTCCTCACTCAAATCCCCTCAGGCGGGCGATCTGGACATAGCTCGTTCACAATGTGTCCTGCTTACAACTACGTTCAGATTTTCTATTAATACAAAACTCATACACCTATTTGAGCGATCCTGTTCTATCACTAACATTCGTACAACAGTCTATCAATCGATCCTCTATCAATCGGTGAGCTAAACGGACTCCTATCTACAGTTTCTCTCTCGCTCTCCTCCACTCTCCATCCAGCCTACTCTCCATCCAGCCTCCTCTCCATCCAGCCTCCTCTCCATCCAGCCTGTTGAGCTAAACTTTGTCTCGTGTTATATACACTCAAGCAGTATCAGAGCTGACCGATGGATCTCAGGGAGATGGCTCTATTCAGTCGTTATTGGAACGAATTCCTCTGAACCTCTGTCACTCATCTATCGCAGCAAGCTCCACTGCCGTCCCGTCTGTCACTCACCCCCCCCCCCTCCCCAAATCGGAACGCCAGTAGTCAGTTTCTACCTGTACATTCTTTCCCCAACTCCGATTCCCTTTGTTGAGACGGTGAGTGACCTTGGCATAGTGACCAAACAGAGAGTGACATCGGTGTGGTGACCAGACAGAGAGTGACTGTGGCACGCATTCAGGTACCTTTGTTCTGAGTCGTCAACCACATCACCCCTGCCCTAAACTCTCTTGCTCCGGCTGGAACTGTTACAGTAGCTGGCCGCTGTAAATGCTCACGTCAGCTGTAAATGGAGCTGCAAATATGGCTCGATCCTTCAAATGTAGCTGCCACTGTAAATGTAGCTGCCGCTGTAAATGTAGCTGCCGTTGTAAATGCAGCTGGCCGTTGTAAATGTAGTTGGACGCTGTAAGTGAAGCTGGCCGCTGTAAGTTTACCTGGTCGCTGTAAATATTTAGGTCAGCTGTAAATATAACTGCCCGATGTAAATGTAGCTAGCCACTGTAAATGTAGCTGGCAGCGATAAATGTAGTTGGCCGCTCTAAATGTAGCTTGCCGCTGTAAATGTAGCTGGCCCCTGTAAATGTATCTGGCCGCTGTAAATGTAGCTGGCCCGTGTAAATGTAGCTGGCCGCTGTAAATGTAGCTAGCTGCTGTAAATGTAGCTAGCCGCTGTAAATGTAGCTGGCTCCTGTAAATGTAGCTGGCCCCTGTAAATGTAGCTGGCCCCTGTAAATGTAGCTGGCTGCTGTAAATGTAGCTAGCCGCTGTAAATGTAGCTGGCTCCTGTAAATGTAGCTAGCCGCTGTAAATTTAGCTGGCTCCTGTAAATGTAGCTGGCCCCTGTAAATGTAGCTGGCCCCTGTAAATGTAGCTGGCCCCTGTAAATGTAGCTGGCCGCTGTAAATGTAGCTGGCCCCTGTAAATGCAGCTGCCGTTGTAAATGTAGCTGGCCCCTGTAAATGTAGCTGGCTGCTGTAAATGTAGCTGGCTGCTGTAAATGTAGCTAGCCGCTGTAAATGTAGCTGGCCCCTGTAAATGTAGCTGGCCCCTGTAAATGTAGCTGGCCGCTGTAAATGTAGCTGGCCCCTGTAAATGCAGCTGCCGTTGTAAATGTAGCTGGCCCCTGTAAATGTAGCTGGCTGCTGTAAATGTAGCTGGCTGCTGTAAATGTAGCTAGCCGCTGTAAATGTAGCTGGCCCCTGTAAATGTAGCTGGCCCCTGTAAATGTAGGTGGCCCCTGTAAATGTAGCTGGCCGCTGTAAATGTAGCTGGCCCCTGTAAATGTAGCTGGCCCCTATAAATGTAGCTGGCCGCTGTAAATTTAGCTGGCCGCTGGCTTGTTGTGGCTGGCTTGTTAGTTTTGAAAAGTTAAATATATCTAGTCATGTATTATTGATCTCAAAGTTGACATACCACTAGCGGAGATGGTGTGATACGCACTGTTGCAAGAACTCAGTGACAGGTTAGTGGTTACCAACACCACCATAGATCTAGTTCAGGTCGTATACTGATTTGTAAGCTAAATGTCAACAGGGAAAGACTAGAGAAAGACTAGAGACTAGACAGCCCAAAGCCATATCCTCACCTAGACTTGAGGCTGAACAGCCCAAAGCCATATCCTCAACTAGACTTGAGACTGAACAGCCCAAAGCCATATCCTCAACTAGACTTGAGACTGAACAGCCCAACGCCATATCCTCAACTAGACTTGAGACTGAACAGCCCAAAGCCATATCCTCAACTAGACTTGAGACTGAACAGCCCAAAGCCATATCCTCAACTAGACTTGAGACTGAACAGCCCAGCCATATCCTCACCTAGACTTGAGACTGAACAGCCCAGAGCTATATTTATCCCAAGACTAGAAGCTAGACAGCCCACAGCCCACAGCTATACCTCCCCCAAGACTAGAAGCTGGAAAGCCCACATCCCAGAGCTATATTTACCCCAAGACTAGAAGCGCGACAGCCCACAGCCCAGAGGTATACCTCCCCCAAAGACTAGAAGCTGGACAGCCCACAGCCCAGAGCTATACCTCCCCCAAAGACTAGAAGCTGGAAAGCCCACAGCCCAGAGCTATACCTCCCACTCCTCCACCCAAGGCCAGAAGCTATACCTTTCCAAGACCTAACAACCGAAAGAAGGAAACTACCCACACATTACTACTAATAGCCAAACTTGAGTCCCAAAAAAAAACCAAGTACGACAAGGGACAGCATCTTCTAAGGACTGACCAGATGGATTTGCAGAACATAGTTTCAAGCTTGTGACAAATTGGCATCAGGCACTGAATGAAAACCACGAGTCCAGTATTCCTGTGGTCCTATCCCCCCCCCCCCACCCCCCACCCCGCCTTCCCTTATCCATTTCACTTTTGGCCTGACTGCAAGTGGGTTTTTTTATACCCCGCCATTTTTAAAATTTCAATTCTACTTTTGCAGACCAATTTTCTTTGAGACTAATCCCAACTGGCAATGTCCGGACAACTTTGTTATCAACAACAAAAGACGTTGAAGATTGGAAGATACTATCGCGATAACAGCTTTCCAAACCACACTGACGATATTGAAAAATAAACTACACAAAAGTATCTTCTACGTCAATGACAAAGGAGTCGTTAGACTCTCAAATAGTAACCTCCTTTACCAAGTCCACCGACCCTTGTCATCCGTTCCATTAATATCTGCTCTGTTGTACATTAAATTAATTCTGAAAGAATATTATGACCCTTGGGAAAAGTACTTCGGGTAACTTTATATGAATGCAGATGACTGTAATCAAACCACGAGGTAATAACCTGATAATGGATTTCTCAGCAACCCGGAATCTTGATCATTTTCATCTTCTTCAATCGATCCCCGAGAAAATCAGTGATCAACTCTTGTAACCATGAATTGTATGAGCGATTCGTTGAGTGGTTGACATGTGAGTCTTCTATATATGGATCGTATGTGACTGTTAAGTCTACATGTGGTCGTATGTGACTGTTAAGTCTACATGTGATAGTATGTGACTGCAAGGTCTATATGTGACAGTGTATGACTGAAAAGCTTATATATGTGATTGTATTCTACTGTAAAGCGTTTATGTGATCGTATATAACTATATTCTTTATGTGCTCGTATATTACTGTCAAGCCTTGAACACAGAGGACCACCACATGTGGAATGTACGGTAGTGAGACCAGGTGAGATGTGATTTATTGGGTCTGAGATCATTTTTCCAAACCTTGAAAGATGCTGGAGATTCAAATAGCTTTTGGTCTATGGCAGTAGCCAGATGCGCAAACTTCATGACCTAGAGAGTCTTCTACCCTAGCATCCTATCATCATCATTTGAGATAATTGTAAATCTGTGTAAATCATACAGCTCCTGGCCCACGAGATGACGATGGGGGCCTGTGTATTCTTTCGCATTACCATATTATTTTACATCAAAGTGTTCAATGTTTCCCTTGTCAACCACAGTGCATGCGTGCGCAAACGTGTGTGTGTTAATGTGGGTGTCTCTATGTGTGTGTGTTAATGTGGGTGTCTCTATGTGTGTGTGTTAATGTGGGTGTGTGTGTATGTATATGTGTGTATGTGTGTGCGTGTGCGTGCGTGCGTGCGTGCGTGTGTGTGTGTGTGTGTGTGTGTGTGTGTACACACGCGCGTATGATGCGGTGCAGTGTAGCGTAGTGCAAAGTTCAGTTTAATTCAAGTCCCGTGCCTACATCACCGATCGGCAGAAAAATATCCCCAACGTCCTCTGTCTCATGCACTGGTGGCACAATCTACCAGAATTGTTCGGGCCCACTCTTTGACGTCATCGCCCCCACTGACAGCGATGTTCATCTCTGCCACGTTTGCCCTCCACCCTTTGACGTCATCCCCCCACTGACAGCGATGTTTATCTCTGCCACGTTTGCCCTCCACCCTTTGATGTCACCCCCCCCCCCCACTGACAGCGATGTTTATCTCTGCCACGTTTGCCCTCCACCCTTTGACGTCACCCCCCCCCCCCACTGACAGCGATGTTTATCTCTGCCACGTTTGCCCTCCACCCTTTGACGTCACCCCGCCCCCACTGACAGCGATGTTTATCTCTGCCACGTTTGCCCTCCACCCTTTGACGTCATCCCCTTACTGACAGCGATGTTTATCTCTGACACGTTTGCCCTCCGCCTCCTCTTCCATCGCTGTTTTCAGCGAAGCTGTACGTCTTGTTTAATTGACTAGGATATCTGAACAGCCAGCTCTGATGTCGCTCATCAGTTCTCTTTGCATCCTAAATATGGCCAAGATATGACTCGTTTTTTTTTCTTTCCAGAAATTATTTCGCAAATTTGTATAATAAATACTTTTTTTTTAATTTAAAAAAATGTATTTATGTATTTATTTGATTTGTTCATTTTTCGGAAGGGGGGAGTGTGCGTGAAGTTAGATAGACTATACAAACAATTAGAGACAGACAGAGCGAGAGAGAGAGAAAGAGAGAGAGAAAGAGATAATTATTTAACTCAACAAACAAAAATATCTGATAACAAAGTACCAACAAACACACACACGCGAGCGCACACACACACCTGCGCGCTAGCAAGTCAGTAATTATGTCACACACTGATAGGCAGTAGCTGAAAAAGGTAGTTGGTAGTTTCTAAATGTGTCACTAAATGATGGCAGCAACATCAAGCTTTGTGATTACTGTAGGTAGCCGACCCTAAATGTCGCATGAACGTGCGCAGCTCAGATACGACATGGCACCCGTTCCCCCAGAGTCTACATTTTAAAGAACAACATGCTGCTGTGCGTTGTTCAGTTTTTGGAGGCGACGCGACTTTTTGCGACGGATATTCATAAGGAAAGGCTTCCTGTTTATGGGTTGAGGAGATCATTAAAACTGACGGGCTAGTAACGATAGACAGTGTAGTAACTGCAAAAGACTGTTCGCATGGTTTAGTCTACAGCATAATGCATGATCAATGTAATTTCCTAACAGTGTGTTCACGGTGGATACCCAGACAACTGATTGACGAACAAGAGATAAGACAAATTGCCCTGACCATGCCTCTGTCGGTATGCAGTACGAGACTGAGTAAGACTGCTGATGGTGACGCATCATGGATGCATCACTACTAACCCAAGTCAAATCTTGCTTCATTGCAACGGAAATCTCTTCCTTCACCTTCTGCCAAAAAATTCCACGTTACGCCACAAGCAGGGCAGGTATTGCTTACAGTATTTGGGGATTATCGTGGAGTGCTGTTAGCAAATGTCCAGAAGAGAAATGACAATGTGAATGATGTATCGAACAAAGAAGTTCTGTTGATGATTCAGGATGCAGTTAGAAGAAAACTTGCAGGCGTTTCTTGCTAGAGGAGATCTGCTCAATCACGACACTGTCTGACCCCATACGGCTCGACTAACCCAGGAGACAATTTATCGACTAGGCTGGCAACTCCTTGAACATCCAGCTTACAGCTCCGACTTAGGCCCAACGGATGTCCCTTGTTGGGCCCTAAATCAGCAACCTTGGTAGGGGACGTTATGAGAACGACGAAGAAGTAGACGTGGAGTACATTTGTGGCTGAGACAGTAGACTAAACACTTCTATGCTACAGGCGTTGGTTCACTGATAGAGCCATGGGATAAGTATAACAATGTTGGTGAAAATTAAGGTTCAGAGTTTAGGGACAGTGCTGAAATATATTTTTTTAAAGTTCAAATCTCATTTCATATATATATATATATATATATATATATATATATATATATATATATATATATATATATATATATATATATATATATTTCTTCTTGTTGGAAATAATCTTCTGTGACCAATTTACTGACTTTATCTCGGTTATATGTGTGTGCATATATATATAAAATAGTCATGACTACTTCGCGAAAGTACGGTTGGTATTAGCAACAATAACAACAAGCAATATTCATCCATCCGTCTACCCGCTCACACACAGACATAGGTATAGTCTTACCGGGGGTTTAAACGGGAATTAGATATTCTAATCTGAATCCATTATCTAATTAACGAACACGTTTCTTTTCATTTGTAAAACTATTTTTGTTTTTCCAGATTATTGAAAAAACTAATTCAATTTGTAAAGGAATATATGGCCGAGTGGTATGGAATCGTGTATTGTGACAACGAGGATAGCGTTCAAAACTTGGGTGAGTTCATAGGCTGGATTTTGTTGTATTTCTTTTTCCTTTGTTTTATCGGCATCAACATTTTTTAAAATCCTAACATGTGCTGTGCGTAGCGACTGCAGGTACACGCGGCTTTTATTCTTCAGCGCTACAAATCCCTCTGCTAGTATCTCAGCAACGGAAATAAAGTGTATAATAAATTGTTTAGTATACTCGCGACAGTACAGAGACACACTAGTGGCCTACGGCAGACCGTTTGACAAATAGCGTTCTAACCTTTCATGATGATGCGGGGTACTTTCAATTAAACCTTTCATGATGGCGTGGGGTACTATCAATTAAACCCGTCATGATGATGCAGGGTATTGTCAATTAAACCTTTCATAATGGCGTGGGGTAATATCAATTAAACCTTTCATAATGATGCGGGGTACTATCAATTAAACCTTTTCAAGATGGTATAGAGTGCACTAAACTAAACCCCTCCTGACTGTACAGGGTACAATGAATTAAACCTTTCCTGACGGTACAAAGTACAATGAATTAAACCTTTCCTGACGGTACAAAGTACAATGAATTAAACTTTTCCTGACGGTACAGAATACAATGAATTAAACCTCTCATGATGGCACATTTTACAATCAATTAAACCTCTCAAGATGACACATTTTACAATCAATTATACCTCTCATGACGGTATAGGGTATAATCAATTAAAACTCATTGCAGTACGATCCATTTCTGTTATTAATCTACTGAAGATGAGAAAACAAAGAACAGGCTAACTGTAACCTTTCTGTACTTCTTTCACTTCTTTAGATCCAGCTGGAGTATAGGCAACAACCACAGATGACTTCCTTTAACAAGCCTGCACAAAATCACTTTGATTGATTATATAGTTGTTGTGTCTGTTGCTATTTGTTTTACATGAGGAGTTAGATAGTCCCATGCACAACTCTCTTTAGTTGCCTTATACGACAGGCATGGAGGATGAGTCGACATAGTTTATCCCCTCATGTAAGACTAATTGCTGTAAAAACCAGCAAGACGAAATCACAAGTAAGCGGTTTGCTAAAGGCGAGATGCAGTGGTCGACCATCTCTTGAATATGGATCAAAAATGATATTTTGTTAATGTTGATTTTGTTTTAACAAAAACTGAATAAATATAAAAACAAATTTCTAAATTATGACTTCTTGACGCAAATAAAGTTAATAATAGCAATTATGGTTTCACATTTTTTTAAATTAATAAAAAGTAAACGTAGTTCAGACTTCACAAATTCATTTAACCCTTTACAGTCCATTCTAGTCATCTAGAGTAGCAGTCAGAGTTATCTGAAGTCACATGTCGCATATCATGTATATCTTTTTATTTAGCTTAATGTCTCCCTGTTCTTCGTCGCTCGTTCTCAAAACTACCGCTACCAAGTCCGGAAAAGGGCTTTACAAGTAGCCGGATTTAGTCCGGCAAACGGAATGTGTTGTGTCTTATTTTACAGCTTGACTGCAATATGTGAACCTTTCTGTCCGACACATCCTATTTCTGCATTGCATGTTTTGGTACCCTGTTAGCCTTTCCTTTTCGATCCATTCTCCTTGGTCAGTCTACTCTGTTATAGAGGATCATCACGTGGAAGTGTAGAAGGGTCTTGGCAGCTCTGGTTCGCTGGCTTCTACTATCCATGCGCTGCTCGGCATCTTAATCCTATTCAGCTCAATTTGATTCCCAAACAAACTTTGTCTGATAGACAAATTCATTCTGTATCTTTAAATTTTAAAATCATCATTTTAGTTTTAATGACTTTTGTTTTGTTAACCGTGAAACACATTCAATGGCTGTTCTTGTCTTTAGCACTAAGATTAACATCTTGCAGATTAGGTTCGACAGTAAGAGGTTAAGATCTATGCATGGGGTTAAGATCTAGGCATGGGGTTAAGATCTAAGCACGGGATTGAGATCTAGGCACGAGGTTACGATCTAGGCACGAGGTTACGATCTAGGCACGGGGTTACGGTCTAGGCACGAGGTTACGATCTAGGCACGGGGTTACGATCTAGGCACGGGCTTAATGTCTAGGCACGGGGTTAAGATATAGGCACGGGGTTAAGATATAGGCACGGGGTTAAGATCTAGGCACAGGGTTAAGGTCTAGGCATGGGGTTAAGATCTGCGGAGTTTACGATCTAGGCACGGTGTTAAGATCTGCGGAGGTTAAGATCTAGAAATCCAATAACAAAGACAGTGTGTAGTTAGTTCCTCGCAAGTCATCGGTTAGCCAGTTTTCAAGGATTATCGCCGTCATCGTCGTGATCATCATGCAAAACTGACTTACTAGGACGACACACCTGGTCTGGACTGACTTACTAGGACGACACGCCTGGTCTGGACTGACTTACTAGGACGACACGCCTGGTCTGGACTGACTTACTAGGACGACACACCTGGTCTGGACTGACTTACTAGGACGACACACCTGGTCTGGACTGACTTACTAGGACGACCCACCTGGTCTGGATTGACTTACTAGGACGACACACCTGGTCTGGACTGACTTATTAGGACGACACGCCTGGTCTGGACTGACTTACTAGGACGACACACCTGGTCTGGATTGACTTACTAGGACGACACATCTGGTCTGGACTGACTTACTAGGACGACACACCTGGTCTGGATTGACTTACTAAGACGACACATCTGGTCTGGACTGACTTACTAGGACGACACACCTGGTCTGGACTGACTTACTAGGACGACACACCGGGTCTAGGTTCAGCGTTACCTGTACCGCAACAAGGAGTCAATTTTCTCCGACGGTGGCAGCTAATACCAACATTGTGTTCTGTAGGAAATAACATTACAATCCAAAGGTGTGTACCAAGTGATTGGTCAGCAAGATTTCACGGATCGTCATCGACTGTGCCCTGATTTCACTACATAGCTGACTGTGAATTTGAAGACACGATTGGTCGGATTTCACTGTGACCCGTACAATAATGTGACACCGCAATAAAAATGGCGGAGACAGCCGACCACAAACCGAGTAGAGGAGACTCGTTAGCCCCGCGGGCAACTCTTCTAGGAGAAGGCAAACTCTGATGACAAACCACACATAAGAGTCATCGCGGGAGCTACGGAGATCGTGCTCTGACGTCGATGTCTCCAGCAAATGGCACAAGGGAAGGTGGACGCAGAAGGAGGGGAAGGGGAGACAAGAGGAGAGAGAGAAAGAAAAGAGCCGGAAAGAGAAAATGTCGAAGAAAGTCAGATAGACTTGGGTTAAAAAATGTACGAATGGGCTACTGGAATTGTCGCAGCGTCACCAAACGAGAAGTCCTTCTTCAAATATTGGTGCTCGATTTCCACATCTTCATGATCCAGGAGACCTGCTTGAGGGAGAATGTTACCATCACGTGTCCAGGATACAGGTGCTACAGTTAACCGTGCGGCCTGGCAAGCGGAGAATGGCGATGCATGGGAAACAAGAACTTATCCATACATGGATATATACTAGCACCTGTAAAATTGAAGATGTCGAGCTACAAGGGATTGTAAAAACAATCAACAACCAAGAATGGAGAATCTACAACGTATACGCTCACGTAGATCACCTCTTCGAGTACGTAAAGTGGAAATTTCTGTCGGACTTGTCAGAGTCGCAGAGCAAAAGGGTCTCATTGCAGGTGACTTTAGTGCCAGGTCAAAGGAGTGGGGAAATGTCCCTGAAAATAGGCAAGGGGTCTCCTTAAGCCAGGCATTAGTCCACACAAACCTCACTGTCGTGAATGACGGACGTACATCTAGACTAGCATCTCGGCCGGGAGATACGGATGATGTTATCGACGCTGGGACGTATTAGGGGCAAAAGAGAGCGACCATCTGCCGTGTGTCGTACTTATACCCAGAGGAAAACCCACCAGACACCGGAAAGTCAAACAGGTGTTCAGATACACGTTCGAGCAGGATAATGTAGTGAACAAGCTGCGCCAGACGATCGGACTCAGAACCACTAGATTTCCTTTTGTCCAACCACCCTGGTGGACTCAAGAGGTTGATACGGCCTGGAGAGGAAAGGAGGCGGCAACAAAGGATTGGCGTAAAGCCAGAAAGAGAGCTGGCATTAATGTCGACGCGTAGAACGAGAAGGAGGAGGTAAACCGCAAAGCTACCAATTCCTTTAAAGCGTTAGCTAGGGAGTCCAAAAGCGAGCAATGGGAGGAGTTCATCACAGGAGTGGGTAATGATAATACCCTCCAGAAGTTCTGGCACATGCATCGAAAGATGAATGGAAAGACTACAAGCCAGCTTATCTCCAACATTCAAGACACCAAAGGAAGGCTCCTGAAGACAGATGAAGAGAAGGGTCTAAGTTTTTTTTCAGTCGATATGTTGCCCAGACTGACAAAGACGACAGAGATGTCCGTCAGGAAACTCGGAAAGGCATCTTAGACGCAGCCATCAGGGAAGAAGCTTATGTGCGCCTTATCACCGAGGCGGAGGTCGTATATAGTCTGCGTACTTACAAAAACGCTGCCCCAGGTACTCATGGAGTACAGTATTGCCACATCAACCAGTTTGATCAGACAGAGATTAGAAATATGTTGAAGGAGTTGAATCACACTATAGAGAAGTCATCTGTGCCCGAGGACTGGCTTCATAGCTATATGTGCCCAACCTTCCACACTATGACGAACACCGTGTGAAAGGTTGGGCAGCATTCAGAATAAAGGTATGCGATTGGTTCTGGGCTGCACTAGAGATATCCCGAGTGTGATGATGCGGTACATGTTGGGATTGTTGTCGGTGACATCCAGACATAAACTGACACAAGTCAAAGCTTATATGCGTGTTACCACAGACACGCGGCACCCTATGTACAGTAGTATCTCAGACATTAAGGGATCAAGTATCAAGAGAGGGTCGTCATGGATGGCACAGGCTGAGACAACAATCGGACACGTCACTCCAGCTGAGACGATAGCCAAAGAGGAAGAATGGGTTCACACTGGTGATAGAATGATAGAGTACCAGAGAGTCATCATAACCTTAGGCAAGGAATGCAGAGAACGGAGCAACGGGGGAGCAGAGCACGAGGTGAATCAGCTGATAACTGAGAACACGCAGGAGAGTGATGCCGTCATATACACCGACGGATCAGTCGTGCGGAGTGGGACATCAGGGTGGGGTTTCTTGGCTAGAGTGAGAGGAGAGGTCGTGGCTGAACGCAGTAGGACATACATGTCAACAACCTCCTGTTTGAGAATGGAGATGGAAGCAGTGACCTCGGCACTGAAATGGATATCTGAGACTTCTATAACAAGTGCAGTCAGCGTGACAGATGCGCAAGCCGTACTTCAGAAAGTACAGAAGGGATGGTTTAGGTACGAGTGGATAGCAGCTGTTAAGGCCTCAAACCTCCAGGGGTTGACCTGAATCTACTGTCCTGCTCATGCTGGGGTTCAGGGCAATGAAAGTGTTGACATCATGGCTTCACAAGCTGCCATGATGGGCACATTAGTGATGGAAAGAAGTGCCATTTTTTGAAATCAATAAATGACCGCCTGCTAGATGAGGACACCACAATTGATGAAGCATCAATCCACAGGCTGCAAAGTTTCGACATTAAACGAGGTTCGAGCGGAGTGGGCCGCATGAGAGGACGGAGCAGGAGAGTGAACAACCAGCGAGCTACAGGAACCATCAGCATCCATACCTCATGCCATTTCATGGGAGAGACTGAGCACATATGGGTATGCCCAGAGTGCAGTGACGTCGATTCTAAGAAAGAGAAACAACATGCTGGTAAGGTTAAAGTGGTCCTATTCTTCAACCGGTGTCCCAAGCATGTGATATTTTATGTAATTCCAGAAAAAAAACAGTATGCTAATTATTTCTCCAAATTCCGCAAATTGCAACAGTTAGAACAGATCCCCGCACACAACGGGAGGACCATTAGAAACCCGCTAAAGGTCATTGCTATGTATAGTGTTCTCCACCTCTGCCCAGGCCAGCGCACGTAATCCCTCGCCCTCGACCCGCCAGCTTGTAACAAGATAACAATGTCCAGTAGTCTTCAGACTTCCAAACCGCTCATTATTTCGCCATCCTGCGGGGAACCCCTGCGGCAGAGTACGGTTTTTATAAGGGTTGTCCATCTTTGATTAGTCGCTAGGTGTCCACACCATCGCCGCAGGAAGTTGCCAACACGAGGTTGGCTCGTGCCGAGAGATGGCGAGAAAGGATGAGATTTGGGCTCATTAGTGGCTAAGAAGGGCCGTGTCGATACTTAAATATGTTCGATACCTTGGAACCGTCTGTACAGAGAACGGAGAAAGTTGCACAGAAATGAAGAACATAATTACGTAAACTGAAGCAAGCTTTGAGAGAACAAACAACGTACTATTGCATATGTTCATCGGTTGCAATCACTGAGCCATTGTCCATATTTTTATTGACTGTGTCCACGTGTGCACTATTTTCATTTATATTAATTCAACGTGTAATCATATTGACAATTACGTGTTTGGTCTACCGTTTTACATAACCGGCATATCGTCACACATGTTCCTGGCTACTTCCTGGTAATGACTACTAACATTAGCTTGTATAAGGCACTTACCTGTTCTGTTGTAGTTTGTTTTTTCTTTACAGTCGGTTTCACATGACGGGGTTGCAAGTCCCATGCATTATCCTCTTTAGTTGCATTTTCTTACATGCTTGGAAGGTTATGTACATTCGGCGCGACGGGCCCTGGTCACGTAAGCGTACTATTGATTTTTGTGGTAGGTTACAGTGGTTCTAGTCTGATATCCACTAAGGATAGTGAGCAGATCACTGAGCAATGATTGTTACTCGTCAAAAACAAATTATAGTCACTGCATGACGAGAAACACTTTGTGACGAATCGAAAGATCGAGAACAACATAATCTTGATTTAAACTGAGTAAGGAGGCCAGGTCAACATTGTCACAAGATGATCTACTGAAGGCAATAGTAGCAAGTCAAGGGACACAGCTAGACTAGAACAGGAGGGCGGCATGTGACTAGAACAGGAGGGCGGCATGTGTTTGTTGAAGGCATGTGACTAGAACAGGTGGGCGGCATGTGTTTGTTGAAGGCGTGTGACTAGAACAGGTGGGCGGCATGTGACTAGAACAGGAGGGCGGCATGTGTTTGTTGAAGGCATGTGACTAGAACAGGAGGGCGGCATGTGACTAGAACAGGAGGGCGGCATGTGTTTGTTGAAGGCATGTGACTAGAACAGGAGGGCGGCATGTGACTAGAACAGGTGGGCGGCATGTGTTTGTTGAAGGCATGTGACTAGAACAGGAGGGCGGCATGTGACTAGAACAGGAGGGCAGCATGTGTTTGTTGAAGGCATGTGACTAGAACAGGTGGGCGGCATGTGTTTGTTGAAGGCATGTGACTAGAACAGGAGGCCGGCATGTGTTTGTTGAAGGCATGTGACTAGAACAGGTGGGCGGCATGTGACTAGAACGGGTGAGCGGCATGTGACTAGAACAGGTGGGCGGCATGTGGTTGTTGAAGGCATGGGACTAGAACAGGTGGGCGGCATGTGTTTGTTGAAGGCATGTGACTAGAACAGGTGGGCGGCATGTGTTTGTTGAAGGCATGTGACTAGAACAGGTGGGCGGCATGTGTTTGTTGAAGGCATGTGACTAGAACAGGTGGGTAGCATGTTTTTGTTGAAAGCATGTGACTAGAACAGGTGGGCGGCATGTGACTAGAACAGGTGGGCGACATGTGTTTGTTGAAGGCATGTGACTAGAACAGGTGGGCGGCATGTGTTTGTTGAAGGCATGTGACTTTTTGTGGCAGTTTCATTGGTCGTTGTTCTCACGACGAACAGACACATACGTGTCTACGAGTTGTTGTATTACTGTGCACACTATGGCATTTATTGTTACAGAAAAGTATCGATACGATAAAGTAAATATTAACATTGATATCCAAAATAAACACGGTGTCTCCGCTACTTCATTGTGCAATTCAACAAGGGCAGGCCCTAAGCGAGATGACATCATTAACGATACCAAGAGTCCAAGTACCGATATCATTACCGATACTTACAGCTGGGAGTATCGAGCTTCACATACATTTAGTCCTTCGATATAACAGTGGACGGTATCGAACTAGAGCTCAAGCTAAATACTGAGAGGAAGGTAAAGCAAAAAGTTATAACTTTGTTAGATGACTGAAGTGGATGCTTGACTTTGCCTTTGTTAAATGACTGAAGTGGATGCTTGACAGGCTTTGTTAGATGACTGAAGTGGATGCTTTACTTGGTTTTTGTTAGATGACTGAAGTGAACGCTTTAATTGGGTCTTGTTAGATGATTGAAATGGATGCTTGACGGGCTTTGTTAGATGACTGAAATGGATCCTTGACTTGACCTTTGTTTGATGACTGAAATGGATCCTTGACTTGGCCTTTGTTTGATGACTGAAGTGGATCCTTGACTTGGCCTTTGTTTAATGACTGTAATGGATCCTTGACTTGGCCTTTGTTAGATGACTGAAATGGATCCTTGACTTGGTCCTTGTTAGATGACTGAAGTGAATGATAGAGTTAGGTGTTGACGGTCTAGTTCACATGTTAATAAAAGTGGTTGCTGTTGGCATTGTATCGAGGAATTTGTCAGATGAGCTAATAGGAAGAAATACATATGGAATGGCTAGAAGGATATTTGACCAAATTTCCATACCGAAGACGAGCAATCTGTAGCATTATACTCAAGTTGTGTCGCTAACCAGAGAAGATATCAACTTGGATCATGTACGATATACTAAGATTCAGATAAACAGACACGTTTTGGACAGAAAGGACTGTCCACTAACTATGCTAGGAAATGTAGTAGACCAGAGTGTGCAATGGAATGCATCGCTTTGCATCACCACGAAAATGTTTCAGACAGCGTAGACAGGGAATCGCTAAGGAAATTAATGCGCCATTACAGGGTGTCAAATAAATTGCCCACTTTAATTGAGATAAAAAAATGTTCCAATTTGTTATGTAGAATTGTACACGAGGGTCAATTGTCACCACAATTTGAGGTGACGACTGGAGTGTAGCTGTGGCGTCCCCTGTGACGACTGGAGTGTAGCTGTGGCGTCCCCTGTGACGACTGGAGTGTAGCTGTGGCGTCCCCTGTGACGACTGGAGTGTAGCTGTGGCGCCCCCTGTGACGACTGGAGTGTAGCTGTGGCGCCCCCTGTGGCGACTGGAGTGTAGCTGTGGCGCCCCCTGTGACGACTATAGTGTAGCTGTGGCGCCCCCTGTGACGATTTGAGTGTAGCTGTGCCGCCTCCTGTGGCGACTGGAGTGTAGCTGTGCCGCCCCCTGTGGCGACTGGAGTGTAGCTGTGGCGCCCCCTGTGGCGACTTGAGTGTAGCTGTGCCGCCCCCTGTGGCGACTGGAGTGTAGCTGTGCCGCCCCCTGTGACGACTGGAGTGTAGCTGTGGCGCCCCCTGTGGCGACTGGAGTGTAGCTGTGGCGCCCCCTGTGACGACTGGAGTGTAGCTGTGGCGCCCCCTGTGACGATTTGAGTGTAGCTGTGCCGCCCCCTGTGGCGACTGGAGTGTAGCTGTGGTGCCCCCTGTGGCGACTTGAGTGTAGCTGTGCCGCCCCCTGTGGCGACTGGAGTGTAGCTGTGCCGCCCCCTGTGGCGACTGGAGTGTAGCTGTGGCGCCCCCTGTGGCGACTTGAGTGTAGCTGTGGCGCCCCCTGTGGCGACTTGAGTGTAGCTGTGGCGCCCCCTGTGGCGACTTGAGTGTAGCTGGGCCGCCCCCTGTGACGACTTGAGTGTAGCTGTGGCGCCCCCTGTGACGACTTGAGTGTAGCTGTGCCGCCCCCAACCACCATTTCTATTTATGCTTGCGATTGGCTGGATTATGGAGACACGTGTTAACAAATTCAGACACGAAGCCGCTGGCCAGGAGAAACGACTTAGGCTCCCAACGACGCAAATCAGCGTTCAGGTGACCCGTTAGCTAATTATCATCAGCAGGTGATGATTACAGAATAAATTGGACTTTGTTCAGTCGATTGAGGTTCTGGCCTAGAACTGATTACTTAATCCTTTTAGAATTCAGAACAGCCAGTAAACAAAGATAATTAATCGTATCCATTGGTCCAAGAAACTAGAGTCAGCTATACACAGAGAGACTAATTATACGATCAGAGGAGGGCTAGCTATACACAGAGGGACTAATTATACGATCAGAGGAGGGCTAGCTATACACAGAGGGACTAATTATACGATCAGAGGAGGGCTAGCTATACACAGAGGGACTAATTATACGATCAGAGGAGGGCTAGCTATACACAGAGGGACTAATTATACGATCAGAGGAGGGCTAGCTATACACAGAGAGACTAATTATACGATCAGAGGAGGGCTAGCTATACACAGAGGGACTAATTATACGATCAGAGGAGGGCTAGCTATACACAGAGGGACTAATTATACGATCAGAGGAGGGCTAGCTATACACAGAGGGACTAATTATACGATCAGAGGAGGGCTAGCTATACACAGAGGGACTAATTAATTATACGCTGAGAGGAGGGCTATCTATACACAGAGGGACTAATTATACGCATATCCTGCCGAACACAGATGTGTCAGACCAAAAGGTGCAAATATCGCAGTCAAACTGTAAACTATCGACACACTATGCCAAATCCGGACTTCTCCATAGATCGGAGGCTCGGTGGGCGACAGATGTGATATCTTGTTATTTTGCCAGAGAGATAACGTAGAAGCGATGGAGCTGGCTTAGCCGTACCTCTTAGGATTCTGTTAGCATTTCTAGGCAGTCTTCACTGGAACCCAGAGGGGAAGAGGCATTGGAACAAATAAAGGCATTGGAACAGATCAGGGCATTGGAACAAATCAAGGCATTGGAACAGATCAGGGCATTGGAACAGATCAGGGCATTGGAACAAATCAAGGCATTGGAACAGATCAGGGCATTGGAACAGATAAGGGCATTGGGACAGATCCTTGGCATTGGAACAGATTAGGGCATTGGAACAGTTCAGGGCATTGGAACAGTTCAGGGCATTGGAACAGATCAGGGCATTGGAACAGATCAGGGCATTGGAACAGATCAAGGCATTGGAACAGATTAGGCCATTGGAACAAATCAAGCCATTGGAACAGATCAGGGCATTGGAACAGATCAAGGCATTGGAACAGATCAGGGCATTGGAACAGATCAAGGCCTTGGAACAGATTAGGCCATTGGGACAAATCAAGGCATTGGAACAGATCAGGGCATTGGAACAGATCAGGGCATTGGAACAGTTCAGGGCATTGGAACAGTTCAGGGCATTGGAACAGTTCAGGGCATTGGAACAGATCAAGGCATTGGAAAAGATAAAGGCATTTGAAAAGGTTAAGCCGCACCTAGAAAGAGGAAGTGGAGACCCAAAGCAAGGTTTCTGGACAGTTGTCAAGAAGGTTAGAACAGCGAGCATCTTTCTTTCTTTTCGGGGTTCGTTTTGACAAAGACATTGGGACGTTGTGCCGTAATTTACAGCGAGACTTCAATACCTGCGCCTTACGGCCATGACACATGATGGCGTCAATACCTGCGCCTTACGGCCCGACACCTCCGGTTTCAGCAGGGCTTTTTTGGACCGGATATGCCATTCCCCTGTAGACTGATGCCTAACTGGATGGATCCAAGATGTATCTTCTCCATAATTGTTTCAAGACTTCCTAGCTGTAGTACTCTAGTCACTATCAATCTCTTCAATCAATCGACAGAATGTCCATTCTAAGCTATGGAGGCAGACAGCCATAATCAGGCACTGACACACATAGCATGAAGAGGTGAAGTTGTTTCCAGCGGGAGAAGATGTTCCAGGAAGGTGTGGTCAAGGTCGCTGAAACCAGGTGGGCGTGGGGATTATCCATAAGAGAGAGTGAGAGAGAGTGTGGAGGAGAGAGAGTAGGTAAAAGATAGAGAGTGAAAGAGAGAGAGAGAGAGAGAACGAGAGAGAGTGAGTGAGAGAGAAAATGAGTTAGAGAGGAAGAGAGAGAAGGAGAGTGAAAGAGAGAGAGAGAGAGAAAGAAAAAGAGAGAGAGAAAGAGAGAGAGTGTATATGAGTTTGTTTGAACGTGTTTATGTACGTGTGTGTGTCTACATATGTGTACTTTAATGGGTATGCATGTTTCCGTGGCTCCATTCATGGAAAGACATTTGTTTCATGTACTTTTGGTTAAGTCCTAATACCTCGCCTATCCCACACCTCGGTACAAGAACTGCCAAATGTTGCACCCGCTCTAGCTATTCTTGTATTTACCTCTCTCCTTCTCTCTGCCTCTCCCTCCCTCCCTCTCCCACTCCCTCCCTCTCCCTTCTCCTATCTATCCCTCCCTCTCCCTCCTTTTTCTCTCCCTCCCTCTCTCTCCCTCCCTCTCTCTCTCTCTCTGTGTGCGTGCGGTGCGTGTGCGTGTGTGTGTGTGTGAGAGAGAGAGAGAGAGAGAGAGAAATAGAGAGAGAGAGAGAGTTCCTAAATGACCATTTTGATCATTTCTCGTTTGGTTTGCTTTGTTATAACTGGCATAACGTGATCCATACGTTCTCTGGTCACTTCCTGGCTAATGGCTGCCGCCCAAATCGTGTTGTATACCGTACTATGTCGATACTGATTGTCCTTTTGATGTGTTAGATGCTGTCGTCTGTTCTATGCCCCTAACGAAGACCTTCTAGCCATCACCCAAGGTTTGTTTTGTTTCTGTTGCGGTACGGTAACTGAGCCGCCCAACATGCCTGGTAGCAATATTGTATGGTCTGCATCCTGGTCTCTACAATACCCTTTCATCGCTGGTTCATGCGGGTGTCTAATTTGTAATGTAAAAACGTTTGCAGTTAGCACTGTGTTCAATTAGCTGTCCAATGCACATTGGCAAGGCTCTCTTCTTAATGGCTATAAGAGCTCTAGCATTTGGAACCGATAAATCAGCATATAATGTAGGTTCTTTCTGAGAGTGGGGCGTTGAGTAACAGATCTTAGCTGTAGAGATAATATATAGGTAGGATAACCATTGATTTATTTCTTCTTCGTGGAATTTGAGTCAGTGAAGCTGAGCTCAGTCCGGTCAAAATTTGAGCAACTATATCGAACCACGACGTAACCTGACGTAAGGGACAGTTAATGCATTTAAGAATAAACTGGATGCGCATAGATTTTAGAGCGAGGTGATGTAAATGTAACTGGTTGTATACAGACTCTGCAGGGTCTTCTAAACCAGTATAAAGATGTTAAGTTAAGTTGAGTTAAGTAAGTTACAGGGCACGTGTCAACACCTGGGACGGAAGTGGTTAATGGCACGTAGACTTGTTACCGCCGTTAAACCCTCGTCATCTGGAAACCACGGGAATAGGATGGGGGATAATGGCAAGCAGACGGAAAGAAACACGGGCGGTTTTGGAAATCGCGAGATTTGTGAGGATACGCAGTTGAGGCAGATTTGATTTGAGATTTAGGCGACGGAGAGAGGCAGTTGAAATAGACAAGTAAGGTAACAACACTCATATTATGTAGTGTGGGTAATTTCCAGTCATCCCATTCATCATATTGACGCAGTCCCACTGATCACGCCGACATCGCATTGATCACGTGAATGTAAGTCGTCATTCGCAGCTAGAGACAGTGTCCCAGTGATCCCATGGATCAGATTTGACGCAGTCTATCCTGACCACGTTGAGACCACTTTGATGTTACCGCCGACAAAAGGAACACGAGCAAGGACGTCATACCTGGGTTCAGAACCTACGAATTTTATCATCAGCTTCAATCCGCAACGAAGGTAGATCGCAGCAGGCCAGATTATAGGAGACCAGATTTGTAGAGCAGATCAGCAGACCAGATCAGCAGACCAGATCAGCAGACCAGATCAGCAGACCAGATCAGCAGACCAGATCAGCAGACCAGATCAGCAGACCAGATCAGCAGACCAGATCAGGATAATTAGGGTATCGTGACGTATAAATGGTGGGAGAAAGAATTTAAGTTTTTAGAGAATTTATAGTTGGCGGTGTTTCTTAATTAAATAATATGTTGTATGGTGTTTATATTTAGTGTTACTTGAATTTGTTTAGATCGCGTGTAAAGTGAAATAGAACAGAGCAGACCCTATTTAGCTTTTGCGACAGAGCTCCATCCAATCGATCTGGTCTGGTACAGCTGTAACTGAGAGGTGATCGCCTCTCAAGGAGTTTAGCTATAGCTCAGAGGTAAGACCCTCTTATCTTAATGGGGGTACCTGAGAGGTAAGACGATCGTATCTCAATGGGGGTACCTGAGAGGTAAGACGCTCGTATCTCAATGGGGGTACCTGAGAGGTAAGACGCTCGTATCTCAATGGGGGTACATGAGAGGTAAGACGCTCGTATCCCAATGGGGGTACCTGAGAGGTAAGACGCTCGTATCTCAATAGAGGTACCTGAGAGGTAAGACGCTCGTATCTCAATGGGGGTACCTGAGAGGTAAGACGCTCGTATCTCAATGGGGGTACCTGAGAGGTAAGACGCTCGTATCTCAATGGGAGTACCTGAGAGGTAAGACGCTCGTATCTCAATGGAGGTACATGAGAGGTAAGACGCTCGTATCTCAATGGGGGTACCTGAGAGGTAAGACGCTCGTATCTCAATGGGGGTACCTGAGAGGTAAGACGCTCGTATCTCAATGATGGTACATGAGAGGTAAGACGTTCGCCTCTCTAGGATAGTAGCTGATATGTGAGTCGCTCGCCTCTCAATGATAGTAGCTGATATGTGAGTCGCTCGCCTCTCAATGATAGTAGCTGATATGTGAGGCGCTCGCCTCTCAATGATAGCTGATATGTGAGGCGCTCGCCTCTCAAGGATAGTAGCAGATATGTGAGGCGCTCGCCTCTCAAGGATAGTAGCTGATATGTGAGTCGTTCGCCTCTCTAGGTTAGTAGCAGATATTTGAGTCGCTCGCCTTTCTAGGTTAGTAGCAGATATGTGAGTCCTTCGTCTCGCTAGGAGGGCAGCTATAGCTGACATGAAAGACGTATGCCTGTCAAGGAATGAGCGAAAACGTGTTTACGGCAAACATTCTAACTGTAGGTATTCAATAGTGTTCTGCATGAAGACGAAAATAAGGCAGCTCCCTCCATCATGCAGAGACACAGCAGGCCAAACACCTGGTTGACTGCACACTCAATTGCAAGGGTTTAAAGACTTCTACATTCCCAGGGAAAGCGATGACTGAGTCAAGTGAGTTTCATTAACACGAAAACAATCAAGCACCAGCTATAAATAGTTTAGCATTCACATAGAGACAGTGTATGGCAATCATCACACAGGAGATATGAACCTAACAGTGATTTAAAACAAACTGAGAACGATAGCAACAATGTAGATACGAAACTGTTTGAAACGAATCAGGTCGGGGCGCCAAGCTGAAAAGCGTACGAGTAATCGAAGCAACGTACGGAATGCGAGGGAAAAGGTTAAAGGAAAAGTGTATGTAATGTGAGTGTACGAAATGCGGGGTATGCATGCACTTTATTTTGTCAATGACGTCAACAAAGGTAGTTCCTTACGAGACATTGGTGAAGCCAGTAGCACGTGCGATGAGAACAGATGGAGTTTACCTGGACTTACCTGGATGATGTTCTTACCTGCAGTCAGGTACTGAGAGTAGGAGGATCTAATGATGAGTCCATGCGTGGTGACACTAAATAGGTGAGGTCAGTCTTGTTCTTGTGTGTCCTAGAATGTGCGTGAATGTGTGTGTGGGTGTGTATGTGTGTGTGTAAATGGGTGTGTACGTAAGCGTATATGTGTATGTATGTGTGTACGTGATTATGTGCACCTATATGTTTCTGGAAGATAAACTGTTCACATGATTGTTTTCTCTCCGGCAACTTCAGGAAAAGTGAGCGGAATCAGCCATCTTATATCGCCTCCATTGACCCGACCATTGTGATTAGAATAAATGAACTCTTCCAAATCTTCTGTAAAATAGGCTGCCATAGCAAAATGCTACAACTAAAATGCTACAACTAAAATGCTACATTCAATGAAGGAATGCAAGAAACAGTACAATGAAATGGTAGCATGTCACAATCATTTGATATTCGCTATGGTAACGCAAATGGAGGAATCTACCTTCCCAGTAGATCTGATGGACACTGTTTAACATTGAAAGACTCAGGGCAGAATCGAAAAGCAGGGAGATCAGCACCACGGAAGTGCGTTTCGCTGATGATGCTGCAATTGTCATCTGCAATCAGCAGGAACTTCAGAGTCTGATGGATCGCCTCTCCGAGGCCTGCACAGGTTGTGGTCTCGCAATAAGTCTCAACAAAACAAATGTTCTGGGACAGGAAGTAGATGCCACATCAACTATTAACATCGATATTTACGACCTGTCATCTGTACATCACTTCACAAACCTGAGATCCCTCATCAACGACACGTCTCTCTCTAGAACCAAAAAGAGATTGTCGCATTGGCAAAGCTGCTGCTACATTTGCTCGCCTCATAACGCGTGTTTGGATAAAACAGAAACTGGCAATTAAAATCAAAGCCATGGTTTACAGCCTATGTGTCGTCAGTACGCTCCTAAATGGTAGCGAGACTTAGACAACTTGTGTCAAACAAGATAAAAAGCGAAATTGAATGCGCATAGTTTTTGTTACATCGAGTGAAGTAAAGGAGTCTGGTTGTATACAGACTTGTCAGAATCTTCTAAAACAGTATAAAGACGTTAAGTTTAGCTGTTAAGTTAAATTAGGTTACAGCGCCTGCGATCCATTCTTAGAATTACATGGAAGAAAAGACGTGCAAACGCAGAGGTGTACTCTCGCAGGTACACGACCAAGCACGTGAACTCTTCTTTGGCAGTGAAGACTACCATGACTTGTGCATATTCAGCGCATGGAAGATGGTCGCATTCTCAAAGATATCTTATATGGGCAGTTGACAGATGACAAGAGAACGGCCAGCCGTCTATAGTTGGGTTTCAAAGATGTGTGTAAGCGTGATATGAAGGTCCTGGGCATGAGTCCGAGTCCAAATGGAGATGTTCCCAGACCAGCCATCTCAGGCTTGGCGAAAAGAAGCTCTAGCGACACGGAGAAGTGTAACGACAAAGCCGTAACGAAAAAATGAGGAAACTAAGTATAGAATTAAAACTCCAATATCGTATCCTTCAGTCAGTCATTATGATAGTCAGTCATCACTGAAAGGGGTACTATAGTCGGTCATGGCTGAAAGGGCTACTATAGTCGGCCATGACTGAAAGGGCTACTATAGTCGGTAATGGCGAAAGGTGCTACTATAGTCGGTTAGGACTGAAAGGGCTACTATATTCAGTTAGACTGAAAGGGCTACTACAGTCAGTCATCACTGAACGGGCTACTATAGTCAGGCATGACTGAAAGGGGCTACTATTGTCGGTTATGGCTGAAAGTGGCTACTATAGTCGGTTATGACTGAAAGGGGCTACTATATTCAGTCAAGACTGAAAGGGCTACTACAGTCAGTCATCACTGAAAGGGGTACTATAGTCAGGCATGACTGAAAGAAGCTACTATAGTCGGTTATGACTGAAAGTGGCTACTATAGTCGGTTATGACTGAAAGGGGCTACTATACTCGGTTATGACTGAAAGGGGCTAATATATACAGTCGTGGCTGAAAGGGCTACTATATACAGTCGTAGTTGAAAGGGCTACTATATACAGTCGTGGCTGAAATGGCTACTATATACAGTCGTGGCTGAAATGGCTACTATATTCAGTCGTGGCTGAAAGGGCTACTATATACAGTCGTGGCTGAAAGGGCTACTATATACAGTCGTGGCTGAAAGGGCCTACTATAGTCAATCATGACATAATAATGCTACTATACTATGTGTGAACATATTTGAACGTCTGTGTATGTGTATGTATGTGTAAATACTTTCGTGCACATGTGTTTACATGTGTGTGTACTGCCTGAATTCATGCGTATTCGTGTGTACAAGCGTGTGTGTACGTATGTGTGTACACATTTGTGTTTGCGTGAATACGTTCGTGCATATACGGTTCTATACGTACTGTATATTTGGGTTATGTGTGTATGTTTGTGAACATGCTTGCATCTGTACGTGTATGCATACGTGTGTGTGTGTGTGTACGTTTGTGTATTTACGTGCGTTCATGTGTACATACGTTGTACGATTATGCAAATCCCATATTCGACTAGCTAGCCATCTTCCAACCCAACCCCTACCCCGACTCACAGAATACTCAACTGAAAAAACTTTTTGAACGAAAAAAGAAAAGATTTTCATCAGCCATGATGGACGAACAACATACGTCGTACGAGTGTTTCTGTGTATATGGGCATACATATATGTATGTGTGTATTTAAGTGTTTGTGCAAATGCGTGCGTAAAGGCGCATCTGTGGATACCTGCGCGTGTGCTAGTTTGTGTGTGCGCGCTCGCGCACATCCACGCACTAACTGGAATGTGTGTGTAAGCGCAATCACGTGTTGTCAAGGGGGACTAGCGTGGGAGGCACTAGTGTGCTGGCGCAGGGTAAGCCAGTGATCGTAGAAGTACAGTTACTGTCATGGGAGATTAAGTGTTTCGTCCTTGAGTGGAGATGAGAGTAATCAGGGTCAGGTGAAACATACTGATAAAGGTGGCA
Source organism: Ariolimax columbianus (assembly GCA_036924085.1). Taxonomy (NCBI): domain Eukaryota; kingdom Metazoa; phylum Mollusca; class Gastropoda; order Stylommatophora; family Arionidae; genus Ariolimax; species Ariolimax columbianus. Next base: position 158,188,326 of record JAVGWX010000002.1, on the reverse strand, counting down.
GAGAAGAATAATCAGGGTCAGGTGAAACATACTGATCAAGGTGGGAGAGAAGAGTAATCAGGGTCAGGTGAAACATACAGATCAAGGTGGGAGAGAAGAATAATTAGGGTCAGGTGAAACATACTGATCAAGGTGGGAGAGAAGAATAATCAGGGTCAGGTGAAACATACTGATCAATGTGGGAGAGAAGAATAATCAGGGTCAGGTGAAACATACTGATCAAGGTGGGAGAGAAGAATAATCAGGGTCAGGTAAAACATACGGATCAAGGTGGGAGAGAAGAATAATCAGGGTCAGGTAAAACATACTGATCAAGGTGGGAGAAAAGAGTAATCAGAGACAGGTGAAACATACTGGTCAAGGTGAGAGAGAAGAGTAATCAGGGTCAGGTGAAACATACTGATCAAGGTGAGAGAGAAGAGTAATCAGGGTCAGGTGAAACATACTGATCAAGACACAGCAGTGGTCCTGGGAGCACGTGTCACTGCAGTCTGACCAACGATGTGACAATCGACACTGTATGAACACCCATAGTGGTGAGCTTCAGGGTATGTACACTACAGACAGGTGGACCTGGTTAACTATGTCAAGTACGACTTTGGGTGTGAGAAGAGCAGCTGGAAACCTCGACCAAGACACGTCAACAAGAATTATCTCAACCCAGCATGAGTAGTTTCGAACGACAGTAACAACAACAACAACATCGTCAACAACAACGACAACGGTGACAGCAACAACACCAACAATAACTAAAAACAGCAACAACATTGAATATAGTTAAAATTATGCAGATTAGTGGTCACAGGAAAACCATTGGACAACCAACTAGAACTTGCACCTCGCTCTCCTGTCAACAGAAACAACACACTTAAGAGCTACATTTTAACATTCAAAGGGGAACAACAATTAAAACATTTGCGGCATGTTACTTACATCTCAGTTGCTTCCCCTGACACATTTTCCAACAGATTGCAAGTGAAAATTATTCATGCAGTGATCAAAGTAATCCATAACTTTATTACTGTTCCACAGAAATCTGGATTGTACTCTAGTGCTGGATACTCTAAAATGGACAAAGATAAAGAAAAAGTTAGCATGAGAACAATAACACAGATATATCGACATAAACAGGTGTCCATCGAAGACTGAAGGAAATCTAAAAAGGTCATTCAATACAGTGAATTTAATTAAACGAATGTCATCTTACCATCATTGAGGGGAGGAAGTCTAACGTCTGGTCAGCCAAAATATACTGGGCAAGACCCTCACCTTGGCTTCCTAGCAGTCCTCCCTGGAAGAGGGTTGTTTTTAATGGAAGCCTGGCTAACAAGGTTGAGGGAATAACGTGATCCCCGTAGTAGTGAGCAACACGCAGATGAAGCCAAGCATAACACAACCGACTGGAAGACCCCGGCCCACCTTCATCAGCACGCTCGCGGATGGGAAGAAAGCTACTGCAACCCGCTACCTAACCTCCTTTTCAGGGCACACAAGAGTAAACCTACTCATTATGGGTATTCACAACAACAGCAACAACAACAACCATCGTTGAGATCCACTATGAGAATTTATGGCGCTATGTAATAAATGATGCATACCCTGTAGTCGTCCCACAGTGTACAGACTAGATGTTAATGTTATCTCTGATAAGACAAGCATTCTTACTGAGATTTTGAACACCAAACCCTCTGGACAGTAGTATCTCAGACATCAAGGGATACCCTATGGACAGTAGTGTCTCAGACATCAAGGGATACCCTCTAGACAGTAGTATCTCAGACATCAAGGGATACCCTCTAGACAGTAGTGTCTCAGACATCTAGGGATACCCTATAGACAGTAGTATCTCAGATATCAAGGGATACCCTATGGACAGTAGTGTCTCAGACATCAAGGGATACCCTCTAGACAGTAGTGTCTCAGACATCAAGGGATACCCTCTAGACAGTAGTATCTCAGACATCAAGGGATACCCTCTAGACAGTAGTATCTCAGACATCAAGGGATACCCTCTAGACAGTAGTATCTCAGATATCAAGGGATACCCTCTAGACAGTATCTCAGACATCAAGGGATACCCTTTGGACAGTAGTGTCTCAGACATCAAAGGATACCCTCTAGACAGTAGTGTCTCAGACATCAAAGGATACCCTCTAGACAGTAGTATCTCAGACATCAAGGGATACCCTCTAGACAGTAGTATCTCAGACATCAAGGGATACCCTCTAGACAGTAGTATCTCAGACATCAAGGGAAACCCTCTAGACAGTAGTGTCTCAGACATCAAGGGATACCCTCTGGACAGTAGTGTCTCAGACATCAAGGGATACCCTCTAGACAGTAGTATCTCAGACATCAAGGGATACCCTCTAGACAGTAGTATCTCAGACATCAAGGGATACCCTCTAGACAGTAGTATCTCAGACATCAAGAGATACCCTCTAGACAGTAGTATCTCAGACATCAAGGGATACCCTCTAGACAGTAGTATTTCAGACATCAAGGGATCAAGAATCAAGAGTGTGTTGTCATGGATGGCTACCAACAGTTTATTGCATCGTGCAAATTCTAGGAGTCTAAGGCTCCGGTCATTAGTTTGTTTGTTTCATTATTGGTCACATGTTCCCCTCCAGTCATGGACTGTATCTTCTCCAATTTTTGCGTTCCAATCTCCCTGGCCTATCAATATGTCTTTTTTGGGGGCGTTTCAGAAATCAGACTCTGAAGTTGATCATAGAATGCCTCTATTTCACAACGTTCATAGTCTGCAGTAGGTGCAGTAGCACTGTAATTATCGTGATATTAAACGGTAAGATGATAAAACGGTAAGATGATAAAACGGTAAGATGATAAAACGGTAAGATGATAAAACGGTAAGATGATAAAACGGTAAGATGATAAAACGTCTAGATATTAGAAGGCAACCCAATATGCATCTGGCTGTGTCTTTATGTACCAGTATCCCCACCCCGTGTAAATATTTGTCCTCCCTGCCGCTGAAGTAGAACTTGTGGCCCTCCTCCGTGGTAAACTCACCAAAGTTTTTCCATCTAGCCTCGCATATACACAGGATGTTCCACTGGTAGTTCTCCATCTCGTGTGTTAGCTCGTTGATTTTACCACATGGGTTCAGTGATCTCACATTCCATGGTCTTATTATGAGCTTGTCCTTCCTCAGCTTCATGGTCTACCTAGCTGTAAATTGGTACCTGGTTTACTGTCAGAGAAGTAAAGGCAGCATGGAAAAACTCGTTCTCCCGTGAAGAGCTAACGGCTAGTAAATGAACTCTCTAACACTTCATCTCTGATTGCAGTATCTACTAAAGGACTACGTTTAACTTTTTTCGAATGTAGACTACTTTGACATAGGCAAGGATCAGGAAACAAATGATCAAGGATCGGAAAACATTGGACAAGGATATGAAACATTGGATCAAGGATTGGGAAACATTGGAGAGGGATCAGGAAACATTGGACAAGGATCAAGAAACATTGGATCAAGGATCGGGAAACATTGGATCAAGGATCGGGAAACATTGGATAAGGATCAGGAAACATTGGATCAATGGTCGGGAAACATTGGATCAAGGATCAGGAAACATTGGACAGGGATGGGGAAACATTGGACAGGTATGGGGAAACATTGGATCAAGGATCGGGAAACATAGGATCAAGGATCAGGAAACATAGGATCAAAAATCGGGAAACAAAGGATCAAGGATCGGGAAACATAGGATCAAGGATCGGGAAACATAGGATCAAGAATCGGGAAACATTGGATCAAGGATCCGGAAACATTGGACAAGGACCAGGAAACATAGGATCAAGGATCAGGAAACATAGGATCAAGGATCGGGAAACATTGGACAAGGATCAGGAAACATAGGATCAAGGATCAGGAAACATAGGATCAAGGATCAGGAAACATAGGATCAAGGATCGGGAAACATTGGACAAGGATCAGGAAACATAGGATCAAGGATCGGCAAACATAAGATCAAGGATCGGGAAACATTGGACAAGGATCAGGAAACATAGGATCAAGGATCAGGAAACATAGGATCAAGGATCGGGAAACATTGGGCATTCATACAAAATGGAGGAAATGTCGACACGTTCGACACCCCTACACCAAGGACTGTATCGCGAGTTACGTGACCTATTTTCATCGCATTTTGACTATCTACGTAATATTTTTGTAGTAGGTAAAATAGTTTTGACTAGACACGAATATTAGTGTCATTTACTAACATTTCTACAATGTGCTTGACATAAAATACAGTAGAATTTAATCAGTTTTATATTTGTAATCTTATTTATATTTTTTAAGAGCTTTAAAGCCCCAAACTTTCACATTTTTACCCTAAAATGTTGTAAATCTAAACCCCCCCCCCCCGACCCCCAGTCCGATGGTCGGTTCGGGGCATACCTCTATTCATGGTACAGTTTCTTTTAGCATTGCACAGGATCATCGGTACGGACGCAGGATATATTTTGAACTGCGCACACATTCTCTGGCGCAGCCCCAAAATAGACTTGGTTGAATGGAGCATACATTCAAGACTATGTGATTCAATGGGTCGCACATTCAAGACTATGTGATTCAATGGGTCGCACATTCAAGACTATGTGATTCGATGTGTCGCACATTCAAGACTATGTGATTCGATGTGTCGCACATTCAAGACTATGTGATTCGATGTGTCGCACATTCAAGACTATGTCATTCGATGTGTCGCACATTCAAGACTATGTGATTCAATGGGTCGCACATTCAAGACTATGTGATTCGATGGAGCATACATTCAAGACTATGTGATTCAATGGGTCGCACATTCAAGACTATGTGATTCGATGGAGCATACATTCAAGACTATGTGATTCGATGTGTCGCACATTCAAGACTATGTGATTCAATGGGTCGCACATTCAAGACTATGTGATTCAATAAAGCGTACATTCGCAAAGAAATGGCTCAAATCTGAACAGCGAGCGCATTATTTTAATTGCCTAATCCCGTCAACATGTCGTCACAACCATGTCCTTACAAAAGAGCAATACAGTCTGAGTAGAACAGAGATAGGAAAATTGTGAGATAAAATGTTTGGATTATCTAAGGATAAGGGTTGATAGTTAAGATGAGTTAAACTCTAATAAGCTCCGAGGGTTTCTTGTGACGGTATCGTGACGAGATATGTTTTGAGCACTATGTAGAGCAGCTGTAAGAAGAAAGTTTAATGTTTGAATGACCACGGAAGCATGTGAGCACTTCACAGGCCTAGTCTATAATTTCAGCAATGTCCTGGCATACATGATTGCGTCTGAGAAGTTGAGAGGGTACAACTGGCCCATTATCAGGAGGACGACAGCCAGGTAAACATCAGAATTTAATCTGAAAAAACAGACAGATAAACTGGCAACTGGCAGACAGTGAATATTTATACAAGTTAAATTTGAGAATTAGGGGTCAGGCGAAACTATCATATGTACACATCTTAAACAGAACTGGATCCAGAACTCGCGTCCCATCTTAAACAGAACTGGTGCCAGGTCTCGCGTCACATCTTAAACAGAACTCGAGCCAGGTCTCGCGTCACATCTTAAACAGAACTCGAGCCAAGTCTAGCGTCACATCTTAAACAGAACTGGAGCCAGGTCTCGCGTCACATCTTAAACAGAACTGGAGCCAGAACTCGCGTCACATCTTAAACAGACTCGCGTCACATTTTAAACAGAACGGGAGTCAGGACTCGCGTCACATCTTTAACAGGACAGGAGCCAGGACTCGCATCACATTTTAAACAGAACTGGAGCCAGGACTCGCGTCACATCTTAAACAGACTCGCGTCACATTTTAAACAGAACGGGAGTCAGGACTCGCGTCACATCTTAAACAGGACTGGAGCCAGGACTCGCATCACATTTTAAACAGAACTGGAGCCAGGACTCGAGTCACATTTTAAACAGAACTGGGGCCAGGACTCGAGTCACATCTTAAACAGAACGGGAGCCAGGACTCGCGTCACCTATTAAACAACACGGGAGTCAGGACTCGCGTCAGTATCAGATGCAACTTACTGACCAAGGTCTACCTAACGGCCGAATCGTGCTCATATGAACAAGCTGTGTCACAGCAGCTTGGTCAATTAGGTGGGTGAGCCTACTGTGATCCCTATTGTGGTGAGCCTACTGAGAAAAGTAGTTTTGCACTACAACCAGAATGACCTAGGTCCACTTTCTTTAGTACGTTCCGGGATATATGAAGAACCACTGTAACCAGCCACCAGAAAAAACGTCGTCAAGACTGAAGAACTAAACACAAGTTGCACAGGATGATATACCGACATGCGTCGTTAGATTGGTGCACTGAAAGGATGATATACCGGCATTCGTCGCTAAATTGGTGCACTGAAAGGATGATATACCGGCATTCGTCGCTAGATTGGCGCGCTGACAGGATGATATACCGGTATGCGTCGCTAGAGTCTACTATCAGCTCTGTGAAGTCTGACGTTATGCGAGGCGTACGTTGTATGAAAACTTTCTGTTGTTCGTCCATCATAATCGATGAGGAACACTGTGTCAACATTCGCATGAGTTCGGAGATCGCTAAATAAATGAATCCGAGCCCTGGATTGTATATTGCATTCAGTACAAGGAAATATGACACCCCCTCCACCGAGGTAGATGACGGCTTCCCTACAAACTAAACACGTTACGTATCCTTGACTAAATTTCCATCTTTGCGCTGTTTAATTACCATTTCTTTCGTTTCCAAATGGATACTTCTTGTTTGCTTCTAGCAAATTGGGTTTGCCGTGCTGGAGAGTCGTGACTTACTTCATGGCAATGAACAATAAAACTATTAGGATATGAGCGATTCTCGAGATTGGACGCTGCTCCATCCGAATCCAAACACTGTAAAGCAGCTAACGTTTAGTTTGTAAGTAGAAAAAATAGTAGAGCGCATACATAGGCCAGTAACACAGAGGTATTATTATTATCAAGACATATGTAGTGTAGCACAAGTTATGTACGAGGGGCCGCTCCAAAAGTAGTGCCTCTTATTTTTGAGTGCATGAAAACCATAGCAGATAAAAGCAGAACAATAACACCATTTGATAGAGCCATGTTTTGCCTTCATCGTTGTTCAGCATAGTCACCACATTGGCTACATATTTTCTCACCGAGGAACAAAAACATACATTCCGCGTTCGTAAAAATCTGCACCAGCGGAGGTGACCTACTGTTTCACAGCTGCTTTGACGGCGTCGTTGCTATGAAAATGTTGCTCACATTGACCCGAACAGATAAAAGTCAGAAGGCGCCAAATCCGAAATATACAGCTGGTGTGGTTGGACAGTCCAGCCAATAATCACGATGTACTCGTTGTCGTCAAACTAGTATGGGGCCTTACGTTACCGTGTTGCAAAAGACAGGTTGCCTTCTTCTCTGGCCTGACGCCTGACCCTGGAAATTCGAGCCTTGAGCTTAGTCAGAGTTGATGGTTTGTCCAGGTTCTAGAAAATCAAGAAGGATTATCCCTTTCCTATCCAAAAAGGCGGTGCACATCACTTTAGGGCTGCGTTTTGAAATCGTTTTCTCGATGAGGAGTTCACATGCAGCCACTCCATTTTCTGCATTTTTTTGACTCAACATCGTACTGGCCGCCCAACGTCTCATCACAAGTGATGATACGATCCAGGAAACTGTCCCCTTCATCCTCGCTATGGTTTAAGAGGTCATGACAAACCTGCACGCGACGTTCTTTCTGTTCCTGTGAGAGCGTTACTAGGTCCCATCTGGCGCAAACGTTGTGTTTCTGTGAGCGTGTTCCTAGGTCCTACCTGGTGCAAACTTTGTGTTTCTGTGAGAGCGTTACTAGGTCCTACCTGATGCAAACTTTGTGTTTCTGTGAGAGCGTTACTAGGTTCTACCTGGCGCAAACGTTGTGTTTCTGTGAGCGTGTTCCTAGGTCCTACCTGGTGCAAACTTTGTGTTTCTGTGAGAGCGTTCCTAGGTCCTACCTGGCGCAAACTTTGTGTTTCTGTGAGAGCGTTCCTAGGTCCTACCTGGCGCAAACTTTGTGATATCCCAATGTTGCTACCACTGTTTCCGGTGCATTGAAGCCGAAATCCAGCTCCATAGACAGTTCCCTGGTCATAATCCTCATATTTGCATGGATGATCTGCTAGACACGTTCATCATTGCGTAATGTGACAGCTTTGCATGGCCGCTCGGGACGTGGCTTGTCCGTTATGTCGCGTTCGTCACTGCTGAAGCGCAACCCCCGCCCCCTCACTGTGATAACATCCACTGTTTGGTCTCCGTAAACGTCCAGAAAGCGTCAGTGAATATCAAATGGTGCACCTTTTTTCCGCATATTCTGTTTATAACGCACTTCCATGACTTAATGTCAGACTGCTCCTCCACTGTCCGACGGAAACAATTGGCGGGAAGGTTCAAACTTGACTGCCATTCTGCCAAAATCCACTTCTGACGTTGTTGGACATCATAATAAAATAGGAGGCATTACTTTATGAGCGTCCCTTGTATGTACTATTTCTCGAGTGGTCTGCCGGGATCTTTGTGTGTGATAAGGATAGGAATAGCACCACTGCCACACAGAGAGCATATCGTAAGAGACGACTAACAGCGTGACATGGCATAACACCGGTGTTTGTTAAGGGCAGCATAGATGGCCCCTAACAGGCTGTACAGGTCGGCTAAGGCTAAGACTATACGTACTGTACAGGTCGGCTAAGGTTAAGATTATACGTACTGTACATGTCGGCTAAGGCTAAGACTGTACGTACTGCACAGGTCGGCTAAGGCTAAGGCTATTTGTACTGTAGAGGTCGGCTAAGGCTAAGGCTACTGTACAGGTCGTCTAAGGCTAAGATTATACGTACTGTACAGGTCGGCTAAGGCTAAGACTATACGTACTGTACAAGTCGGCTAAGGCTAAGATTATACGTACTGTACAGGTCGGCTAAGGCTAAGATTATACATACTGTACATGTCAGCTAGGGCTAAGGCTATACGTATTGTACAAGTCGGCTAAGGCTAAGACTATACGTACTGTACAGGTCGGCCAAGGCTAAGGCTATACGTACTGTACAGGTCGACCAAGGCTAAGGCTATACGTACTGTACAGGTCGGCCAAGGCTAAGACTATACGTATTGTGCAGGTCGGCCAAGGCTAAGACTATACGTACTGTACAGGTCGGCTAAGGCTAAGACTATATGTACTGTACAGGTCGGCTAAGGCTATACGTACTGTACAGGTCGGCTAAGGCTAAGACTATACGTATTGTACAAGTCGGCTAAGGCTAAGACTATACGTACTGTACAGGTCGGCCAAGGCTAAGGCTATACGTACTGTAGATGTCGGCCAAGGCTAAGGCTATACGTACTGTACAGGTCGGCCAAGGCTAAGACTATACGTATTGTGCAGGTCGGCCAAGGCTAAGACTATACGTACTGTACAGGTCGGCTAAGGCTAAGACTATACGTACTGTACAGGTCGGCTAAGGCTATACGTACTGTACAGGTCGGCTAAGGCTAAGACTATACGTACTGTACAGGTCGGCTAAGGCTAAGACTATACGTACTGTACAGGTCGGCTAAGGCTATACGTACTGTGCAGGTCGGCTAAGGCTATACGTATTGTACCATTATACGCATGGCATCGCAGTTACTTTGTATCGTATGCAGAAGATGTGTTTAGTGCTGGAAGCCGTTGTATACAAGAGACGTGTTTAGTGCTGGAAGCCGTTGTATACAAGAGACGTGTTTAGTGCTGGAAGCCGTTGTATACAAGAGACATGTTTTGTGCGGGAATCCGTTATTTTCGCTGAGTTTGGTAATTTCCGCTGCCTCTCATTCTCCGATCACGATTACTAAACCGTATAGAACATCGGACGCACACGCGGTCAGACGTTGTCCGGACGGATACCAAACGGTAAGATGTTGCCCGAACGGACGTTATGCGACTTACTTAATTTTAAATATGTATTTTACCAATAATATAACCAGAACGACGGACCCAAGTTAATGTTTGCATGTTTCGCCATACGATACTTTCCAGTTTAAATCTACCCCACCTACCCCCCCCCCCCCCTCCTCCCCAATATCTACTTCCAATATAAAATACAATAGAATGCATTGACTAAAACCCGCGTTGGAAGTGAAAGGAAGGAACGGCATAAAATGACGCATTTGGGGCCTTTGAGTGAAAAAACAATAGCTTCCCTAAACAGAAGTCTGGGAAGCAACCCCATATGACCCACAGGGAACAAGTTGAACAAGACCAGCGGATAGATAATTTATGAGAAACATCGAATAATGAAAGGTGATAGATATTTTGTGAGAAATATGGCCCAATGAAAAATTATAGTTATTTTGTGAGAAATGTAAAATGAAAGGCCCAAATCATACATGGACAATAAAAGGGGAACAACACAGGCACGAGAATAGTTGTTATTACCAAATTATGTCCCTTAAATATGTGACGTGAAACATCAATGGAGAAATATATCAATTGATAAACATGGCGAGGTGTGATCTTGGACAAGATTTCCCATTGGGTTCTTGGAGTCGGCCTAGGAACATCACACGGGCATCCTCACCACTATATACTTATACTTAATATAATTATACTATATCTTATACTTCTACTACTACATCAACCTTATTTATCTATAAGTATTTAATTAATTATCTATCTATCAATTTTTTGTTTTGATTTCTATTCCTGAGCCTACCACACATTCAACACCTAATTAACTGCGAGAGTTAGAGGGCACAGGTGAAACGAAGGATCTACAAAGTGGCACACAAATCAGTAAATCACTTAGAGTTGGAATACATGGCTGCGATGGAAAAATATATGAAAGCAGGCAAAACCTGATACACCAAGATCAGACGGAAGGAAGTCAACACAGATGGGCCTCATAACAGAAGGAAGACCCTTTTCAATTAATTTATATTTGTTCTCCTAATTCTTATGTATCCAGTATATTGTTTATCATATTTCACAATAATTCCATTCATTCCTCCTCGTTGTACACCTCACTACACTGCTATCTTCACAATTGTGTATAAAATGTATGATGGTGTATAATAAAAATTTAAAAATTAAATTTTTAAAATAAGGGTAAGGGGATATATATATTTAAATCAGGAAATAAATAAGAGATCCGAATCAAGTATGAAGGAAAATAAATATACTCATTCCAAAATGGTCCCAGGAAAACAATTGTGCATATTTGTGCAAATACCTTTGAAGGACAACGAGGACCATCAAAAGCAAGGAACAACGGGAGGAACATTACGGAAATATCAGGCTAGGTACAAACAGATACACACACGCATCCAAGCACTGGTTTATGCGGCTTAGTACCGTCCAAATTGACTACGGTCTGGGGTAGAATAGGCGCGCCTCTGCCAGTAGAAACTAGCGAAGCAAACACATCAAATAAAATAAAATTGTAAATAAAGGAACATCACACTAGTTTTTCAGTGCAGTAATAAACTCCCTCCACTTCGCTTGGTCCTGTCTTCATCATTTTATCTCCCAAGGTATTTCATGTTCTGTTCTTTAGCTCCTAATGTATTTTATCTTTTGTTCTTTAGCTGATAAGGTATTTTATCTTTTGTTCTTTAGCTCATAAGGTATTTTATCTTTTGTTCTTTAGTTTTTAAAGTATTTTATCGTTTGCTCTTTAGTTCCCAAGGTGTATTATCTCCTGTTCTTTAGTTCCTAATGTATTTTATCATTTCTTTTTTAATCCCTAAGATCTTTTATCTTTTTTTTTTTTTAAATTCCTGTGGTATTTTATCTTTTGTTCTTTAACTCCCAAGATCTTGTATCTTCCGTTCTATAGTTACAAAGATCTTGTATCTTCTGTTATTTAGTTCCAGCATTTATTTATTATCTTCTTTTCTTTGGTTCCAAGGTCATTTTACCTTCTGATGTTCAGTTCCTAACGCTTTTTGTATTGCCTGTTCGCCCTTTAGTTCCTAGGTACTTCAGCTGCTTCGCCATTAGATTCATCGACCCTTCAATTACTTCCACCATTAGTTTCTACGGCAACTTAGCTTCTTTGAGAGCGAAACGCAGACCGGTACTCATCCAATTTGTAATTAAATGACAACCCACTACCCCCTAGGAATAGCTGAAGTCAACCCCAATCCTCTTGACCTGCTATCTTCACGAATGTCAGCGCAGGTCAAACTACGAGCCAAAATAATTTTATTACTTTTATAAATTGTTGACTTATTTGGTCTGATAGGTTCAAAATGGCATCGAGCATTTCTGATCTCTGTCGTCTGCTGGGTTAGTGTGACCGAAACAGTGGAATGGCTAATGATTGAAATGGGTTTACACTTCAGTTTGGCAAGTATTACACACATGAAATAAGACAGACAGACATGAGCCATGTAAGTAATGCTGCAGAGCTTAAAACAGACAGACATGTACACACGGGTATAGACAAGTAAAACATCGACAACAATAGGTTTGACACAAGCCAGGCAGACATGCAAGCAGGAACAGGGCAACAGACAAGAAGAACAGACAGACACACTGGCAGATACGAAGGGCAATAGACAGGAAAAAACAGACAAAAGTAAAAAGTAAAGATGCTATCACGCCATACGATGCATAGGAAATATGGAGTTAGGCTCATATTATTTTGTAACAAACGGAACTTAGTGGATGATGTGGTCAGCATCACGACGGCCGTCTTTACGTTAAGGACTGAACCGGTACCCATTTAAAGCTAGGTCGACCCGGGAGGCATTGCGGTCTGAAAACCCAGAAAACAGACTAGCTGAGACATAAACTTACAGAGAGCTGGGACATAAACTTACAGAGAGCAGGACATAAACTTACAAAGAGCTGGGACATAAACTTACAGAGAGCAGGACATAAACTTACAAAGAGCTGGGACATAAACTTACAGAGAGCTGGGACATAAACTTACAGAGAGCTGGGACATAAACTTACAGAGAGCTGGGACATAAACTTACAGAGAGCTGGGACATAAACTTACAGAGAGCTGGGACATAAACTTACAGAGAGCTGGGACATAAACTTACAGAGAGCTGGGACATAAACTTACAGAGAGCTGGGACATAAACTTACAGAGAGCTGGGACATAAACTTACAGAGAGCTGGGACATAAACTTACAGAGAGTAACAAGATTCGCAGACATTCTAAAACGAATATTATTCTGTCCGTTACACTAAAATAGTAATTTCACCTGACCTAGATTTCTATTCACTCCCACGTTTATCAATATGTTTCACCTGACCCAGATTACTCTTCACTCCCACCTTGATCAATATGTTTTACCTGGCCCGGATTACTCTTCACTCCCACCTAGATCAATATGTTTCACCTGACCCAGATTACTCTTCACTCCCACCTAGATCAATATGTTTCACCTGAACCAGATTACTCTTCACTCCCACCTAGATCAATATGTTTCACCTGAACCAGATTACTCTTCACTCCCACCTAGATCAATATGTTTTACCTGACCCAAATTACTCTTCACTTCCACCTTGATCAATAAGTGTCATCTGACGACAATTACTCCACACTACTCATTCCTCACTCCTCACTCTTCATTCCTCACTCTTCACTCATCATTCCTTATTCCTCACTCCTCACTCCAGGCAGTTATGAAAATGAGAAAATATCACACAAGTGACAGAAAAAAAGTAATATTCTTAAAATTTCATAAAACGGGTCACATTGGGGACATGAATCAGGCAATATTCCGACTGATATCAACAGGCAAAGTTCTGACAGTGACATGCAATGGGCACATTACTGCTCACCTGAGTGTTACCAGGTCCTGACAGGGAGTATAGCATATTAACACCTTTTTCAACCAGACATGTAAGAGCCAACTAGGAGGCGCTGGACACGCAATGATTTAGAAACTTTAACCCACAAGATCTTCAACAAGTATAGACAGGTCAACATTTGATGACTTGGCATGTATTTCTTGAAGGCGTATGCCCTACTTAGATCGAAAATGTTTTACTGCTAGTAAAATAAATGGACAATTTTCTGAGAGTGATATAACACGTATATATATATATATATATATATATATGTATGTATACATATATTGCCTATGTATATGTATACGTATACATACACACACACACACACACACACACACACATATATATATATATATACGTATATTTATTTATTAAGGTTTTTCTGTGTTGTCCTTGACTCCTATCGACCTCCTGACTGTAACCTAGGTTGTCGTGTATTTTTTGTGAGGTGTGCCCACGCGAAACATACCCGCACTTGTTTACGTTATAGCTGTCAATACTGCGATGTACAAACAGCAATATTCAGGTATTCATTTCACAAAAACAGGCAATGTTCGGAGTGTCAATAAATGGGCTGGAACACACCAAAGAAAACTATCGGGAAATGTCACATCAAAGCGAGAGGGACAACTGGTCAATTATTTCCAGCCCTCAACACTGAGACCGTTAGAGATCATATCCAAGCCGGCAAGTAGTGATGGGGGAGGGGGGGGGGGGGGGGTGGGGGGGTGAAACGGTGGTTCTCAAGTTGGTCTTCGGGCGTGTTGTCTAAGACATAGAATTGTATTCTCTACGTGTAAGGAAGCGATCGGACCTCGATGCTTTTTGTTTCTCTCTTTGTATCTAGGCAAGTGGGTCCTGGTACTCCTTATTTGTTATCTACTAAAATGTAAGCATTGTATATACTTTGAAAAGGCGTTTGACAGTGTGGATCGAAATACTCTGTGGCAACTGTTGAGACACTATGGGATACTAGAGAAGTTCACAACCCTCATCCAGAATATCTACGCAAATACAGTTAGTAGAGCGGTACATGAAGGAGCACTGATTCACACGTTCGTGATGCAAGCAGGGGCGAGACAAGGATGCTAGCTCTCACTTTTCTGGTTATCTTTGGCTATAGACTGGATAATGGAGACATGAACTGGTTCCTATGGGACACGATTGGAGGACACTATTGTCACAATTGGAGCACCTGGACTACGCAGATGATCTGGCACTTCTGTCACAGTCACAACCAAATCAGTCAAATTGGGACTGTATTTCAAAATGAAGAAAACCTAGCCCCTTAAACTCAACACTATCAGCAAAGTTGCAATCATGCTGGAGGGACAGCAGTTGAAGGAAGTGGATACGTTTACCTATTTGAGCAGCACAATAGACGCATCGGGAGGTACAGACGTAAGGATCAGAATTGGAAAGGCAAGATGGGGCATTCCTAACACGAACCAACATATGTAGATCACGAGAAATCAAGATTATACAGCGCCAGTGTCAAGTCGGTGCTGCTGCATGGCGTGGAGACGGGGATAACGACCAAGTCAATACAACAAAGTCAAGTCGGTGCTGCTGCATGGCGTGGAGACGGGGATAACGACCAAGTCAGTACAACAAAGTCAAGTCTTTAGTTAACAGATATATATGGAGGATGGGTAATTGGCATAATTGGGCAGGGCATGGTGAGGATTGAAAGGATGTTGGCATAAAGGGGCAGGTCATGGTGAGGATTGAAGGAATGTTAAAATAAAGTGGCAGGATATGGTGAGGATTGAAAAAATGTTAGCATAAAGTGGCAGGACATGGTGAGGATTGAAGGAATGTTGGCATAAAGGGGCAGGACATGGTGAGGATTGAAGAAATGTTGGCATAAAGGGGCAGGACATGGTGAGGATTGAAGAAATTGTGGCATAAAGGGGCAGGACATGGTGAGGATTGAAGAAATGTTGGCATAAAGGGGTAGGACATGGTGAGGATTGAAGAAATGTTGGCATAAAGGGGTAGGACATGGTGAGGATTGAAGGGATGGTGGCATAAAGGGGCAGGACATGGTGAGGATTGAAGAAATGTTGGCATAAAGGAGCAGGACATGGTGAGGATTGAAGGAATGTTGGCATAAAGGAGCAGGACATGGTGAGGATTGAAGATTTTTGGGAAACAAGCCTAGAACAGCCATTGGAGAAACCAATTAAGCGAAGAAAATTGATAGGACATAGACTACGGAAGGCACAGTCCAACCATGCCAGACAGGCGCTTGCATCGAATCCTGAAGGGAAGAGAGAGAGAGAGAGAGAGAGAGAGAGAGAGAGAGAGAGAGAGAGAAGGGGAGAAAAATAAAGAGAGAGAGACATAGGTATACACCAAAAAATATAAATCTTCGGTTTTTCTAACACTTGATCTCAGTATTGTACTGTATCTATTTGAGTGCCATAAATTCTCAAATGAATACCCTCAACTCTCGTAATTTGTTCTATTTTTTTTGTCACTGTTGTTCTCTGTCCTTCATGAATGCCTTTTGATCGTAACGTAATGTTTGCTTCAAGTTCTTGTCACAGCCTGGTGTCTGTCCCACACCTGTCTATGTTTGTGTAGCCTTTACTCGTAAATCGTGGCTGGATCGTATCCTTACAATAACCTGAGGGACACACGTGAAGGGTTAGACAGAGGTACTAGAATGAAGAATGACTAGGCACCAGAACAATTGGAGTGCATGCCTCTCACGACAGAGACAAGGTTCGTTTCCTGGCCTAGACATGCTCTAGTTACCCAGCTGTAAAGTATGCACCTGATTGCCACTTAGATTAGGTCAATAAATGTATTTATAGATTATGGTTCCATTAGCTCACTAGTTGAACACACTCGGGCTCTAAATTTTTTCAGGCACAGCTCCGTCCTTAATCCACGGCAGATGAAGTTTTCCTGCAACATGTAGTTTGTTAATTCATCCATTCATTTGCCACGTCATCCAGCATGTGGTTGTGGCTTTGACTTTAGTATCCACCTCGCCTATGTATATCTCATGTCTCTAATACTTGCGCTCTCACATGACGTTCAGACCAGAGTTTCTGGAACCTCTTGGACGGAAGTTGTGGAGACGTCCAAAACTGAGATATGTGGAGTGAATGTTACAGACCAATAGAATCGGTCGAGAGTGAATGTTACAGACCAGTACAATCGATCGAGAGTGATTGTTACAGACCAATATAATTGGTGGAGAGTGAATGTTACAGACCAATAGAATTGGTGGAGAGTGAATGTTACAGACCAATAGAATTGGTGGAGAGTGACTGTCACAGACCAATAGAATTGGTGGAGAGTGATTGTTACAGACCAATAGAATTGGTGGAAAGTGACTGTTACAGATCAAGAGAATCGCTGGAAATGACTGGTACATACCAATAGAATCGCTGGATATGGAAGAGACGCCCTTTTTCCTTGCTGGTTACAGTTGCTGCAGGGTGAGATATTTGATCTCTTGCCCATTTCTCCTCAGCCAAAACTTACGATATGTCACACAAGTTACATTGTCTTTATTTGTTGCTCTCTATTTGGGTCCCGGTAAACCACAGCATGACATAAAGTGTAGTTCAATGACATATTTTGGCGTCATGCAGATATCCAGAAAACGTGAGCTGTTCATTTGATTTCTGGAATCATCGACATTTTTGGGTAAATATCACTTGACGTTCTCGGGGTGGTGGATTCTCCAACAGGGTTCTAGACCCTGTGGTGGAAGGAATCGGGGGATGAGAAGAGCGAATACAAATATTGAAGGAGGAGGAGGGGGAGGGGGGGGGGGGGCAGCAAAACTACTCAAGTCTGTGAGCCTCTGTTCTGAACGATGACAATTATATTCAAATACGAGTCTGCACATCTTCGTGACTTCCGGCGATTATGATAGGCGACTTTCCAGGGCACTGCTTCACATAGGCCAGCCTGACATGGCCCACATGTGTGCACCCTTGGAGTTTTTTTTTACTTTAAGATGGTCAATGGATGAGTCGACGTCTGCGTGGTGAGTGAGTGGTACTATTTGGCCGACCTCAGGCGAATTCGATTTAATTAGGCCTTGTTTACGCAGGACATGCGCGGGGCCTTGTTTGCGGATGAGAAGTATCAATTATTCAAAACACGACTATATTATCTAGACCCGAAAGGGAAGCAGAGAATAGTATAACTGTAACCAGCTAGGCATGTCTTAGGAGGTGCTAAAGAAAGATCATGTGGCTGGCTACCTCTTTCTGAAAAACTATGCCAGATGCACACAAAAATGTATCCACACAGCATGGTACAAGAGGAGTGACTTCATCAAGTCATACATTCGACACCATGGTACAAGAGGAGTGACTTCCTCAAGTCATACATTCGACACCATGGTACAAGAGGAGTGACTTCATCAAGTCATACATTCGACACCATGGTACAAGAGGAGTGACTTCCTCAAGTCATACATTCGACACCATGGTACAAGAGGAGTGACTCTTCTGGTCGGAGACTGGTCCATTCTTTTATGTTGTCTTCCCATCTCTTTTTGGGCCGGCCTCTTCGTCGTCTGCCATGCACCTTCCCGTGGATGATTGTGTTTGCAAGACCATTTGATCTCGATATGTGACCGTACCAAGTGAGTTTCCTTCTTTTGACAGTTGCCAAGAGATCTTCGAAATGCCCTATTGCCGTTGTAATTCTATTTCGGATTTCCTCATTTGTAACTCGATCTTTGTACGTGACGTTTAAAAGTTTTCGGAAACATCTCATCTCCAAGGCATGTATCCTTCGTTGAAGGTCAGCTGTAACTGTCCATGTCTCACACGCATAGAGAAATATTGACAGGACCAATGTACCCATTAATCTGATTTTCGTGCGTAGTGCTAACCGTTTATCTTGCCAGATTTTGTTAAGCCGTGCAAGCGCCGCTATTGTCTGTGCTATTCTGGCCAATACTTCGCATTTTGATCATTCATCACTGACAATCGACCCAAGATATTTAAAACGGTCAACTACTTCGAGTTCCTGACCGTTAGCTTTTATCTTGATGTTGAAGCCCGTAGCGTTGTTTGTCATTAATTTTGTCTTTCCGGCGTTTATCTCCATACCATAGTCAAGAGCTGTTTCATCGAGCCTTCTGACTCAATCCTGGAGTTTTGCTTCTGAACCCGCCAACCCGTCGATATCATCTGCAAAACGAAGGTTGGTAATCGTTCGGCCCCATATCTTGACAGTACCAACGTGACCTCCAAGTGTCTCACTCATAATTCCTTCAAGGAATATATTGAAAAGAGTTGGAGAGAGTGTACACCCCTGTCTCACACCAACTGATGTGCGAAACCAGTCTCCTCGCCTCCCATTCACAAGAACTGCACTAGACGCCTTGTTATACAGGTGTTCAAAGACCGTTATAATATTTCCGTTGATATTATACATCCTCATGGTTGCCCAAAGCGGTTTATGCCATACCCTATCAAACGCCTTCTTAAAATCCACAAACACATGATACAGTGTTTGCTGCTGTTCTAGATATTTCTCGCTTAGCAGCCTTAAATTAAATATCTGTTCTGTAGTGCTTCTTCCCTGTCTGAACCCTGCTTGCTCTTCGGCAATATTGTTCTCTGCTTGGAGTTTCAATCGGTCGAGGATTAATTTAAGCATGACCTTGCGGGATGTGGTTTATTCAATATTCTTGTGGGATGTAGTCTATTGAATATTCTTGTGGGATGTAGTCTATTCAATATTCTTGTTGGATGTGGTCTATTGAATATTGTTGTTGGATGTGGTCTATTAAATATTGTTGTTGGATGTGGTCTATTGAATATTGTTGTTGGATGTGGTCTATTAAATATTGTTGTTGGATGTGGTCTATTGAATATTGTTGTTGGATGTGGTCTATTGAATATTGTTGTTGGATGTGGTCTATTAAATATTATTGTTGGATGTGGTCTATTGAATATTGTTGTTGGATGTGGTCTATTAAATATTGTTGTTGGATGTGGTCTATTGAATATTGTTGTTGGATGTGGTCTATTGAATATTGTTGTTGGATGTGGTCTATTGAATATTGTTGTTGGATGTGGTCTATTGAATATTATTGTTGGATGTGGTCTATTGAATATTGTTGTTGGATGTGGTCTATTAAATATTGTTGTTGGATGTGGTCTATTGAATATTGTTGTTGGATGTGGTCTATTGAATATTGTTGTTGGATGTGGTCTATTGAATATTGTTGTTGGATGTGGTCTATTGAATATTGTTGTTGGATGTGGTCTATTGAATATTGTTGTTGGATGTGGTCTATTGAATATTGTTGTTGGATGTGGTCTATTGAATATCCTTGTAAAATGTTCTGCTCAACGTTCCATTTGTTCTTCTTCTGTAGTAAGAAGGTTGCCATGTTTATCTCTGATTGGTGTATTTATAGTAGGTGGTTTATTGCATAACTGTCTTGTGATCTGGTGAAGGTATCTGCTGTTGGCCACTTTTACTGCACTTTCAGCTGTTGTGGCCAGTTCATTGAAGAACTGCTTCTTGTCTTTGCGAGCGGTATACTTAACCATTTTATTAAGTGAGTCACACGCCATCTTGCTGTTCTCATATGCAACTGGTGTTGCTGCGAGTATCAAGGTCGCCCTAGTTGGCGCGAAACTTGTAGAATCGTGAGTTTAAACAATTTAGTTTGGAAACGAGGCTGATGTTAGCCTTTCGCTAAATGGTTCCCAACTGATGAGAGATTTTTTAGCTATGGCTGTCATGAGGATAACTACTACCTCGGTGTGATGATCGTCTCTGCCAGAGTAGATCATGTGTTATGTCCATTTGGGATATATTTCTTTTCCGTGCCTGTCCATCCTCACTCGCTCAGACCTAAAATGTCCTGGTTGTAGTTACTGATCTCATTGCTAACCTCGGATGTTTAACCTTTCTAAGTTTATAACTTGCACACTGGGGTAGATCACCTTTCTATATTTATAACTTGCACGCTGGGGTAGATGACCTTTCTACATGTATATCTTGCACGATGGGGTAGATCACCTTTCTATGTTTATAACTTGCACGCTGGGGTAGATCACCTTTCTATGTTTGTAACTTGCACGCTGTGGTAAATCACCTTTCTATGTTTATAACTTGCACGCTGGGGTAGATCACCTTTCTATGTTTATAACTTGCACCCTGGGGTAGATCACCTTTCTATGTTTATAACTTGCACGCTGGGGTAGATCACCTTTCTAGGTTGATAACTTGTACAATGGGGTAGATCACCTTCCTAGGCTTATAACTTGCACGCTGGGGTAAACCACCTTTCTGGTGAGGCTAAGTGAAGTTTTCCGACGGAAGTTTCCGAAGTGCCTGTTAAGAATAATCTTGCTTGATACAAGAATTTCAGAAACGTCACCGAAAACAGGCAAAAGATTGCTGTAAGCCAGGTACTACTCAACAAAACCTGGCCATATTCAATGCCGGTCATCCGACCAGATTGGGGTCACAACCTGGAGATACTGACAAGTGTCATTGATCAGACATTTAGCTCTAGTGCTGTCACTGAAGCCACACACTGGGACGTATTGGCGCGCAGGATAGTGATCACCTGCGATGTGTTCTCTCAACTGCACCGGGAACAAATCATCAGACAAAGGAAACCGAGACAGGTTTTCCCCCCTAGAACAAAGCTGGGAGATGATACAACAAGTCACTGCCACTTCATCTCTGACGCCAGTGTTTGCTATTGGAATGTCCAAGGGTGAGAGATAGTGTTAACTGACATGTCAACACAATTGAACCGTTTTGTGTTGTTGTGCTTTTTGAGTTCTTGAGAAAAAGAAGAAGAAAAAGAAGAAGCGGAGGAGGAGGAAGAAGTAGTAGTACTAGAAGCAACAACAGCAACAACAGCAGCAGTAGTAGTAGTAGAAGTAGTAGTAGTAGTAGTAGTAGTAGTAGCAGTAGTAGCAGTAGTAGTATCAGTAGAAGAATAACAAGAAGAAGAACGTAATGATGATGATGATGATAATGATGATGATGATGATGATGATGAGTGTAATAATGATAATAATGGTAACGATGGTAATGATAATGAGGTAAATGCTGATAACGGTAGGGATAATGATGATGATAGTACAATGAAGAATTTAAAAGATAAGTTACTCTGCAGGTAAACTCTGGTCCTAAATCTTGTTACGTCATACCTGTTACGCCATACCTGTTACGTCGCATTGATAACGGCATGGATGATAATAGAATGAAACAGTTCACGTCTTCCAATCAAAACCAAGGTAGCCTCTTCCATCCAAGCGTACACGCTTCTCTATCTACATTCTGCTTTCAGTCATTTGTGGCATCACACACTCCTCCCTTTGTTCTCCTATCTGTCGTTCTGACAGGTAAATTATGAGATCAAATCGTACAGTGTGGCGGTGATGGTACGGAGAGCTGAGGACGTTGACAATAATTCCGTTCAGTAATTCCACTTACCTAGCTGAACCAAAACATTTCTGAACACCTCGGCTACTGACAGCAAGGAATTGAGAACAATTCAACATACGTTTGGGTCACAAATAGCAGATACGTCTAGGGTACTTACTTAACATGTGGGGAATTCCTCATCACCCCTGGAAGGTGTGGGATGTTAAGGGGTGAAGACGTCTGGGGATTATGCTCCAATGTAGTCTTTTCAGTCATTAGTCATGAATGGGTTTATTTTGGTTCTGATATACACTCGCACTTAAATATACAGTACTTTATTTACACATGTATTCTGATATGCGCTCGCACTTTTATACTTTGTCTACACATGTATTCTTATATACGATCGCACTTTTATATACTTTAAATACATTTTTATTCCAGTGTGTGTGTCCATCAACATTTTCTAATGTTATTTAATGTGTAAAACACTTTAAAAAAATAATCCAGCTAAATGTATTTGTACTGATATGTGAAACATCCAAGGTTGTCAATATCACAATCACAGTATTTGGAATGAACGAATAAAAGCGCGAAGCTGTTGGTGGTTTGAAAACCCGCCCCTTTCAAGCGCCCTGTTGTCTCAAGGGAAATCAGTGCCTGTACCGGTTGGAGACGGACTATCAATTCTGATGTCCCGTGGACGCGCCGTGGACGCTGAAGAACGCTTGGAAGTTGAATACCAAAAAGTTCAGACTGTAAGCCACTGGCATGACAAAACCTCCACAGGAAATGATCTACCTACCCAAAACGGACCGATATGAAAACTAAAAGGTTGCAGTCCCTCCATCGTGCAAACACAACAAACAAATTAACCGTTTGTCTGCACACTAGATTGCAAATATCAACAATACCTCTACACTTAAACATCAGTAGAAGAGGAATGGCTGAGCGCATCAATACCCACCACACTCTTCAAAACCTGTTGAATGAGATTTAGCCCCTTTATGCCAGCCAATACGCTTCGATGTATCAGCAATACCTACTGAAAACAACATCAAAGTAGAAAAGAAATTTGAGGCGTTGCTTGCGGTACAGGAAGAGATGACATCCGAGGAGTTGACATCGTACACAAGGGATATTTTGATCTCGACAGCGAAAGAAATGATTTCCAAGATGTCGCACAAGACACAGAGCTATATAACAGAGCAAACAGAAACTCATTGCAGAAAGGCAACAATTAAAACAAATGGGAAAAAAGGAGCCCAACACAGCATATAAAAACTGCGCAAGAAAATTTAGAAGATACATAGTAGAAACGTGTAAGGATATAGAAAACCTACAGCAACAATGCAGAGAGAGAGATGCATTTAACGCAATACGAACACTGACAAGGGAGTTCCGTCCGGTTCCACATGCAATAAATGACAAAGAGGATAACACATTACCAGAAACCAAAGACATACTGAACAGATGGAGAGAGTACTGCAGAACCATGTATGGAGATAGCACAAAGCGCTTAGTTACAATCCTACCAAAGGAAGAGAAAGAACCTGAACCAACATTGGAAGAAGTACGCTGTGCATTTAAAAGCATGAAAAGGGGAAAGTCCCCAGGATGCGATGATATCCCAGCAGATCTAATACAAGCAGGAGGGGAGGCATGTGCTCGAGTCTATCACAAGCTGTGTAAACAGATATGGCACAGTGCAGAGGGGCCAGAAGCATGGAAGAAAGCAATTTATATTCCCCTCCCCAAAAAATGCAAACTGAAGCTGTGAACGAACTACCGAACTATCGCACTGATCAGCCACTCTAGCAAGATGCTCTTGCGCACCCTGTTAAGAAGGATAGAGAAAAGGTTCGAATCTGAAATTCACGTAGTCTAGGCAGGTTTTAGGAAAGACAGAGGGACCCAGGACCACATATTCAATTTAAGGAATATCTATGAAAAATGTAGAGAGTTTAAGGTAGACCTGTACACATGTTTCATTGATTACACTAAGGCCTTCGACACGGTAAAATATCAAAATCTGCGGAGAATCATGAAGGAAATGGGGTTTCCTTTGCGCATAGTCCATCTCATTGAAACATTGTACCAAGATCAACAATCCGCTGTCCGGGTACCTGGGCAAACATCGGATTGGTTTGCAGTACAAAAGGGAGTCCGACAGGGATGTATCCTCTCACCTTATCTGTACAACATATATACGGAATGTATAATGAGAAATGTTCGAGAAGATGTGAACATTGAAAGTTTCGACCCATTTACGATTGGGGGGTACGAGAATCCAGAGTTACGATACGCAGATGACACAGTGATACTATCAAGAAGTGCATGAGGGCTAGAGCAGCTACTTTCAGCCGTTAATGGACATAGTAAAGATCAAAACCTGTTCATAAAAATAAATAAAACAAAGATAATGACCACCGACAAAACACAATGTCAACATAAATTTACAGTGGGTGGTTAGGAAATAGATCAGGTCACACATTTTGCATATCTGGGCTCAAGAATCGACAAAAATGGTGACTGCTCGAAAGAAATCAGAAGAAGACTAGCTATGGCAATGCAGAGACTGAACAGCCTGAAGAAATTATGGCAGGGCACCAACAAAATGATAAAAGTAAAAGTCTTGAGAGCCTGTGTTTTTCCTGTGGCAGCTTATGGCTGTGAAGCATGGACGATTACCAAAACTTCTAGACAAAGAATCGAATCCTTCAAGTCAAAATGTTACAGAAAGATCTACAGAACACCCTGGACAGAGAAAAAGACAAATGTAGACATTCGGCAAGAGCTGAGCATAGAGGAGAACTGGTTTATCAATTCCATTTTGGCTAGAAAATGCAAATACTTTGGTGATATCAAGAGACACAACGGTCTTGAGAGGACAGTGATGGAAGGTATGGTGCCAGGCAAAAGAGGAAGGGGTAGACCAAGAAGACGATGGCACCAAGATATCCAGGAATGCCTGAGTATGACAGTGGCGGAAGCTGGAGTTTTGGCAAGGGAACGAGTTTCTTTCAGACAGACTGTGATGGGAGCGACGTTCTACAAAGGACATGCTACATGACGATGATGTCTGCCCAGAGTGTAATGACATCGATCCTTAACAAAAGACAACGTGACATAAATTATCTAGCCTTGTTGTGGATCTTGGTTTAATTACAACGGGAAACGACCACTTTCGCTGTGTGACGGGAAGTAGCGACTGACCGAGCGGTGTGGCTGTCGGTCTTCTAGCAACGAGGGCTCGTGTTAAAAAAAACTTAGTAAGGCAGTCTTTTTGTTTAATATTAAAGATAAAATAGAAATCTATCCTGCACATCATCTGACGACTACAGGGGCAAGCAGCCTTTATTTTTCATATCTATAAATTCTCCTGGGATACCTCAGATTGAAAATAAGGGCTGTGATGATAGATCTAAACGTGTTACACTGAAGAGAAAAGCTAGCTATGGGTTTGCTCTGGTGCTTAACGCAGCTAAGTCGCTGAACACTAAGAGAAACGGGCTTAACATAATGGTTAAGCCAAACATGGTACAGAGTACCGTTATGGGGATTGAGAGATGTTTATATACGTAGGTGTGGATTCCCGAAGTCCATCAATGGGGCAAAAGAGCAGCACCACTGCTCACAAATAGAAGTAAAGGTAGAGGTTATCACATAGTAGACATCGTTGTCGGGGATGATGTGTTTGAGACTTTATCGTGCAAAATAACAGACTTTAAGAAGTGAGGTGGTCATTTCCCTTCCTCGCTTATTTTTCTCAAACAGTAAGCCAGGTACCCATTTACAGCTGGTTCTAGTGGAAAGTAAGCGATCCCACTATCAGGGTCTCAGTGTCAACGGTTAGAATGTTTCCAAGATGAAGGAATGCGGCTGGCTCTAGGGTTAATCAGCTGATAACACACCGGATAGTGATGTCATTACACACACAGACGGTTCAGTGCTGCGCAGTGAGATATCAGGTTGAGGTGTATCTGATAGAGTGAGAGGTCAGACAGTCGCTGAGTAGAGCGGTGCATACAGAATAGCAACCTTCAATACGAGATGGAAACAGTGGTTACAGCTGTGAAATGGCTATCAGAGACCTCTTTAACAAGGTCAGTTTGGTATAAGACTCCAAATCGTTACGTCGTTAAGTACAGAACGGCTGGTTACAGTATGAATATGTGGCAGCTCTGGGGGCATTCATACACCATGCAGGTTTGGGTGTGGATCTACTGCCCTGGTCATGATGGGGTTGAGGACAACAGCTTCGTGTCATAACACATGCAGGTGTGGGTGTGGATCTACTGCCCTGGTCATGCTGGGGTTGAGGGCGGCAGCTCCGTGTCATAACACATGCAGGTGTGGGTGTGGATCTACTGCTCTGATCATGATGGGGTTGAGGGCAACAGCTCCGTGTCATAACACATGCAGGTGTGTGTGTGGATCTACTGCTCTGGTCATGCTGGGGTTGAGGGCAACAGCTCCGTGTCATAACACATGCAGGTGTGGGTGTGGATCTACTGCCCTGGTCATGCTGGGGTTGAGGGCAACAGCTCGTGTCCTGGCATCAAAAGCACTAATTATGGGACCACGAGATATGGGCAGCAGTGTCAAGTTCAAGTCTATCAATAACCGTCTGTTAGATGATGACACCGCTATAGATGAATCAGCAATCCAGAGACTGCATATCTTTGATATGGAACGAGGTTCGAGCGGAATGGGGCGAAAGAGGGGACGAAGAAGAAGTGTGTTCAACCAACGAACTGTATGGAACATCAGCATCAACACCCTTCGCCACGTACTGACAAAGATTGAACACCTATGACTACAAATGACAAGGCGTTGCTACGGAAATCCTGCTCAACTCGAGAGGAGCCGCAGCCATTTGGTTCATGTACCAGGCTGATAAGCCAGTGGCGCGAGGCTACCATGTGAGGGATTACGGCCGGACGCCTGTAAGCTTGAATCCCGCCCAAATTCTCAGCACTACTGCAATGGGAGGCTTCGATATGGTCGGGACCAGGGGATCGCGCCTCAACCCTACCAGGTCGAGCCACAGAAAGAGGTCTTTTCCATCCACCGATCAAAGCGGGCGGATTGCTCGATATTCACCCTATACGGCGATGGGGTGCGAAACCACCAACATAAGACTTAGTTCTTGGTCGGGGTGTCGAAAACAGTAGAGCAGCCACCTCACTGTGAACTGTCGAGACTCATTCCTTGACCACGAGATATGTCCGCAAACCAAGCGAACAACATCTCGGTGACATTACCAGGCTTGTCCCCTGGTTAAATGCACTTCTGCTTCGATCTCTACCTCTGTACGCTATCAGCCATACCAATGGACGCAGAAGAGATGCAGACTAGCGGACATTGCACACCTGCCCCACTGTGTCAACAACCCAGGTGGCGGGGAATGCTAGGCGTACCATCCCTGCATAGAAGCCAAGAAAATAAAGGGAGCAAAGAGATACCCCACTCACATGCAAATGCTACGTTTCTGGCAGGACGTGACGATACAGGCATACAGACACACTGGACTGCCTATCTTCCGGGTAAACCAGTCCATATCATATATCATCTCATATATCATCTCATATATCATCACCGCACCCTATAGACACGAGTAGTGAAGAGTCGTTGGTCTGGTAAGACAACTTCCATAAGAGAGACAACTCTGATCACAAACAACTGCTGCCTTGCAGATAGGCTGGGGACAGCCAAAGGCTAAAGTGGGCATCCCTACAAAAACGCCTGTTGAAATCGGATGCACGGGGCCACAAGCCTAACGAAACAGTGCAACGTAAATCGCAGTAAGATGACAGTACAACCGATCAGAAAAACGTATGGCGCTAATCCTGCGGAGTCCCGCCAGGCAGCGAGAGTGCCGGGCCTCACGCCTCGAAGGGGCCCACCCTTGACAACTGGTGGTCACCCACCCATGTGTCGTGGAGTCAAGGCACATGGCTATGGGGCAACTTTTATTGACCAAAAACTCAAGACCCTCAAAATACTACAGTGGAATGCGGAGGGTGTCGTTAACAAAAAACTTTCCCTAACACATCACCTGCATGAAGGTAAGATTGACGTGGCATGTATCCAGGAAATGCACCTCAACAATAACCATAAATTCTCAATCAGAGGATACCAGACCTTCCGTCTCGATAGAGAAGGTCACAAAGGAGGGGTCCTGATACTGACCAGAAACTGCATACCGAGTAGCGCGGTATCTGTCAATCACACCGGACAAGCAGAAATTGTAGGAGTTGACATAAAGGCTCCGCATTTTCAATCTGTACGGACCACCAAATAAAGAACCATCGCTCTCGAGAATGGACGTCAAAGACTCCAACTGCATAGTAGTTGGAGACTTCAACAGCCACTCGGAGAGATGGGGATACTCTGACACATACAGCAGAGGTGACGAAGTGGAAGATTGGGAGATAGACACAAATCTCTCCCTAATCAATAGGCCGGAGGATAGCCCTAGTTTCTATTCTAGAACATGGCATACCACCTCGACTTTATATTTGGCCTTCTCCACACAGGACATACACGATAAAATAGACCGCCAGGTGCTAAACCAACTGGCATGTAGCGACCACAGGGCGATCAGGCTAGACATTGAAATGGAAGTAGGCCAACAGGAAACAAAACCGCTCCCACGTTGGAATTACAAACGAGCCGACTGGGACAGATTTGCAATCCTGACAGACGGGCTGTGTGAAACCATCAACACACGAAACAACAAAATGAAGCCCATGGTGGAAAGCCTAAGCAAGGCAATAATGCAAGCTGCCACTGAAACCATCCCAAGAGGGGCCAGGAAAAACTATAAGCCCTATTGGAATGATGAGTTGCAGAAAGCGGAAGATGTAGTCACAAATGCTAGGAACATGGCAGAACGAGAACAATCTATGGAGGCAAATATCGCCATCAAAGCCGCTACGGCGAAATACAAATACACTCTAAACAAAACAGCAAGAGAGAGCTGGAAAAACAAAACTGAACGTCTCAACCTAGACAAAGAAAGGAACAAGCTATGGAAGCTAGTCAGAGCCATAAACGACGAAACCCCCTCAAAAAAACAAATTACCATCAAGCAGGGCGAAAACTTGCTCACAGGAAAAAAAGCCGGAAACGCTTTTGTAGAACACTATGCCAAAGCAAACCACATCGAGGTCCCTGCATATAGGCATACAGACATTAGTGAAGAGCAAAAGGGGCACGACAACATAAATACGGCACCAGAAGAGCATATGATGGCCAAACTAACAATGACTGAAATGGAAGAGGCCATGAGAACATTAAAGAAAAGGAAATCTCCCGGAAAAGACGGGATAACAAACGAAATGCTAATGGGGCTGGGCCAAACTGCGAAGAGGAAACTGCTATCGGTCCTGAACCAAAGCTGGAAAAGGGGAATCGTACCCCAGGCATGGAAAGACGCAGTACTTGTACCAGTATCAACGAAAGGAAAGGACAAAACAGATCCAAAAGGATACAGGCCTATCAGCCTACTGAGCTGTGTCGGCAAACTGATGGAACGTATGATAAACACCAGACTGATGTGGCATCTGGAAGAAAAACGAATACTAATTCCACAGCAAGCCGGCTTTAGACAGCACAGATCCACTGAGGACCAGGTCATCCTCATAGCACAGGAAATAGAAGATGCCTAGCAGGCACAGAAACTCACAGTAGCGGTGTGGGTGGACCTGGAAAAGGCATTTGACAAATTCTGGAAAGACGGACTTAGAGTCAAGCTAAGGAGAAGTGAAGTTTGTGGGAGAATGTACAAGTGGATCAACCACTACCTCAAACAAAGAACGGCCAGAGTCCAAGTACAAGGGCAGATGAGCAAAAAGGTGACACTCGAGCAGGGATTACCCCAAGGAGGAGTACTGTCACCCACACTCTTCCTGGTGTATATAAACGACATTACAGAGAATTTACCAAGAAGAGTCCATAGCTCAATGTTTGCAGACATCTGGCTATGTGGACCTCTGACAAGAATCTCACCATAGCAAGAAATCGGATGCAGCAAGCCCTAACATCGCTGGAAGAGTGGGCGAACTCATATCTGGTCAAAATGAACGAGGAGAAAACCACATGTACAATAATCTCGCTTTCAATCAAACCCCAGAACACCAAATTAAGTTTAAATGGCAAATTCCTGCAGCCAAACGACAACCCAACCTATCTGGGAGTCACATTTGATCGGCGCATGACATGGAAAAGTCAGATCGAGAGAAACCGAATGAGAGCCAGAGAAAGAATGGCAATCATGAGGAAACTTGCTGGCACAAGCTGGGGAGCAGACGAAAGTATACTAAAGAAACTGTACACTGGAAGAGTGAGACCAGTTCTCGAGTATGGCATTGCGGCATGGACAACAGCAGCAGAGGCGAACCTCGATAAAGTTAACAAACTTCAAAACCAAGCCATGAGAGTTATAACAGGAGGCATGAAGTCAACGCCAATCGTAGAACTCGAAAAGATTACAAAGCTGCAACCCATGACCGATAGAAGAGACTGCAGAGCCCAGCTGCAGTCAGAGAAACTCCGAAGACTGACTGACCACCCAATGCACCAGAGACTAAGCAATTTGGGAAATGGGAAACTAAAGCGGAGAAACTTTGCAGAAATAGCCAAAGCAAAGATGCACGAAGATCCCATAAACGCACTAACAACACCAAAGCCCATCACTACTGTACGAAAACCTACCTGGAGGCAGGATATATTTCCAGAGGTGGAGAAAATATACCAGGTATTGGAAACAAAAACTGCCAGACTGAAAAAGAAAGGAGAGATACTACCCTAAGCTTTACATCGAAAAACTACCCAAGCATGGACTGGACCCATGCATACACCGACGGTTCTGTAGCAAACACTACACAGAACGGAGGGGCAGGAGCATTCCTGAACCTACCAAATGGCAGAAAAATAACACTGTCATTCGCTACTGGTAAGTACACAAGAAATTTCAGAGCGGAGGCAGAGGCACTGAGGGCGGCAGTAGAGGAAATGGTGACACATAAAGAAAATGAAAGCCATATAGTCCTGCTTACAGATGCTCTGGCCGTAGTCACAGCGCTAAAAAGCCAGAAAAACACTGAGCTTAATGACTTAAGAGTAGCACTCTGTCAACTATGCCAGCAGTCCGCACCAAAAAGGGTAGTGGTACACTGGGTCCCATCACACTGCAACATCCAAGGCAACGATGAGGCAGACAGACTGGCAAAAGAAGGTGCAAGACTACCACAAACAGATACTAGTATGACGTACGAAGAGTCAAAACAGCTTATTAAAGCCAGATACATGACCAAATGGGAAACTGAACATACCGGCTACACCAAAAATGATGTTATTTACCAGTTGAACAGAAGAGAGCAGGTCGTTGTCTTCAGACTTCGCACTGACCACAATAGACTGAGGTACCACCTATTCAACAAATTGAAGATAGGTGGTACCGACGAATGCCTGTGTGGTACCGAGAAAATGACCGCTGAGCATCTGCTGCAGAACTGCCCGACATACGAGGATCAGAGAGAGCAGATGTAGCCATCACCAGTGGAACCACAAGACAAGCTCTATGGCAGTGTCGACAGCCTCAGGATAACCGCCGCTTTTTTCGAAAAAATAATGGTTACTGTCTGACTACGTACGATGAAGAAGAAGAAGAAGAACACCTATGAGTATGCCCAGAGTGCAATCTTAAAAACATAATTGAACAGAGATCGGCTATTGTAAAGTGAAGGTAACAGGAGCTGACGTCATCAGTCCTTATATGAGGCAGGTAACAGAAGCTGACGTCATCAGACCTTATATCAGGCAGGTAACAGGAGCTGACCTCATCACCTCATCAGACCTTATATCAGGCAGGTAACAGGAGCTGACGTCATCAGACCTTATATCAGGCAGGTAACAGGAGCTGACCTCATCAGACCTTATATCAGGCAGGTAACAGGAGCTGACCTCATCAGACCTTATATCAGGCAGGTAACAGTAGCTGAGCTCATCAGACCTTATATCAGGCAGGTAACAGGAGCTGACCTCATCAGACCTTATATCAGACAGGTAACAGGAGCTGACCTCATCAGACCTTATGTCAGGCAGGTAACAGGAGCTGACCTCATCAGACCTTATATCAGGCAGGTAACAGGAGCTGACCTCATCAGACCTTATATCAGGCAGGTAACAGGAGCTTACCTCATCCGACCTTATATCAGGCAGGTAACAGGAGCTGAGCTCATCAGACCTTACATCAGCCAGGTAGCAGGAGCTGAGCTCATCAGACCTTACATCAGGCAAGTAACAGGAGCTGACCTCATCAGATCTTATATCAGGCAGGTAACAGGAGCTGACCTCATCAGACCTTACATCAGGCAGGTAACAGGAGCTGAGTTCATCAGACCTTATATCAGGCAGGTAACAGGAGCTGACTTCATCAGACCTCATATCAGGCAGGTAACAGGAGCTGACTTCATCAGACCTTACATCAGGCAGGTAACAGGAGCTGAGCTCATCAGACCTTACATCAGGCAAGTAACAGGAGCTGACCTCGTCAGATCTTATATCAGGTAGGTACCAGGAGCTGACCTCATCAGACATATCAGGCAGGTAACAGGAGCTGACCTCATCAGACCTTATATCAGGCAGGTAACAGGAGCTGACCTCATCAGACCTTATATCAGGCAGGTAACAGGAGCTGACCTCATCAGACCTTATATCAGGCAGGTAACAGGAGCTGACCTCATCCGACCTTATATCAGGCAGGTAACAGGAGCTGAGCTCATCAGACCTTAGGCAGGTAACATGAGCTAAGCTCATCAGATCTTATATTAGGCGGGTAATAGGAGCTGACTTCATCAGACCTTATATCAGGCAGGTAACAGGAGCTGAGCTCATCAGACCTTATATCAGGCAGGTAACAGGAGCTGACCTCATCAGACCTTATATCAGGCAGGTAACAGGGATTGCCAATTGAAAAACTAATCCGTACATTCGCAATGAACCAATTAATGTGGAGAGTAATCAAGCGGTGTTATTGTATTGGGTAGAAACGTTGAGAAACAGTGAACAGAGAGTCGGTATATAGAAGAGATAGAGCAAAGACTAGAAAAAAAGCAAAAGAGTAAATAGCAGAGCTAGAATAAAGAACCAAAAAAATAATAAGTCAGTATATAGCAGAGTTAGAATAAATAACCAAAAAAAAACAAAAGTCAGTAAATAGCAGAGTTAGAATAAAAAACAAAAAAATGCAAAAAATCAGTATATAGCAGAGATATAATAAAGAAAAGAAAAAAAGAAATTTCTTGTAGAAATTTGGGCTAAAAAGCGAGTCATAAACGGAAATAGATACAGACATTCAAACAGTTTGTCAGACGCTGACACATTAACACAGGAAGAAAGGCATAGGGTGTGCCAGGGTTGTGTGGGTTGTGGGGTTGGCTAGTGAGAGTTGTGGGGTGGGTTTGGAGAGGGGTGTGGGGTGGGTTTGGAGGGGGTGTGGTGTGCGTTTGGAGAGTTGGAGAGGAGTGTGGGCTGGGTTTGGAGAGGGGTATGTGGTGGGTTTGGAGAGGGTGTGGGGTTGGTTAGTGAGGTTTGTGGGGTGGTTTTGGAGAGTGGTGGGGGCTAGGTTTGGGCAGGGTGTGGGGTGGGTTTGGAGAGGGTGTGGGTTGGGTTTGGAGAGGGTGTGGGCTGGGTTTGGAGAGGGGTGTGAGGTGAATTTGGAGAGGGTGTGGGGTTGGTTAGTGAGGGTTGTGGGGTGGGTTTGGAGAGGGGTGTGGGCTGGATTTTAAGAGGGGTGTGGGGTGGGTTTGGAGAGGGGTGTGGGGTGGGTTTGGAGAGGGTGTGGGGTGGGTTTGGAGAGGGTGTGGGCTGGGTTTGGAGAGGGGAGTGAGGTGGATTTGGAGAGGGTGTGGGGTGGGTTTGGAGAGGGGTGTGGGGTGGATTTGGAGAGGGTGTGGGGTTGGTTAGTGAGGGTTGTGGGGTGGGTTTAGAGAGGGGTGTGGGCTGGATTTGAAGAGGGGTGTGGGGTGGTTTGGAGAGTTGTGTGGGGTGGGCTTTGAGAGGGTGTGGGCTGGGTTTGGAGAGGGGAGTGAGGTGGATTTGGAGAGGGTGTGGGGTGGGTTTAGAGAGGGGTGTGGGGTGGGTTTGAAACGATTTAGATTGAGTTCATACACTAGTTTGAGGAGGATTCTAAAAAAGGTTTGCAGGGGATAATGAAAGTGTTTAAGCGGACTCTGAGATGGGTTTACATGTGACTCTGAGAGGGGTTTACATGTGACTCTGAGAGAGGTTTACATGAGACTCTGAGATTAGTTTACATGGGACTCAGAGGGGTTTACATGGAACTCTGAGAGGATCTGGGGAAAGATTTATAGAAGGGTTCATTGAAGGTTTAGAGGCCAGTTTAATTAATGCTGCCTGTTATAGACGCAGTTTTGTTTTCTAGCGTTAAATCTCAGTTTCGCATTCACGGACAGTAACTCCCGAGGGCGATCACTTTGAGTTCCCTCCCTTTGATATCCCATCTGGAGCCCCCATTGTAAGCGACAATAGCCAGTCACGAACGTGTACTACGGACCACGAGAGAATATCGAATTTCAATCATCGAACTTCGACTGATTCTTATGTGGTGCACGCACGGAACAAGGTCAGACAACTCTGGCTCAACTGATTGGTCGGATATTGCCAGCTTTTGTTGGCTTTACATTTGCAGTCGATGGAAAACTTGGCCTAGCAGGCCAGAAGCAAGGCGGGGAAATGGCGGTTGGCAGGAACCAAATGCGCATCCACTGGAAATTATAAGGGTTAGCTTCGATTAGTGATTGATTTGATGAGCGATACGTTGACTTATTATCTAGTTAGACTGTGAAGAGTAATCAAAGAAAGGTGAAACGTATTGATCAACATCTTCGCCTCACTTCCTCGTTATTGCTTCCGTGCCATATCAGTCTGGTCAGTGGGGCGGGGATTGAAACTGTAATCCCCATAGTGGTGAGCTCACTGAGGAGACTCACGCTGCACTACATCTTAGAGAAGTACGGGTCTTCTTCTGAAGTACACCTCGGGCTTCGAGAAGTACTACGGTAACCTACAACAAAAGAGATGTCAAGATCTGATTCATCTCAGTACGGTTAGCTTCAAACAAGCGCAGCAGTACCAAACTATGCTTATTTGAAAGTTTTGATGTTTTACAATTAATGGAAAGAGTTTTTTGTTCATGACTTGATGTTTTACAAATATGTAAACCCTTTCAGTTCCCTGTGGAGCATAGTATATGTGTTCAAATAGTATCCCACCATTGGGCCGGGAAAATACAGTTACTTATCTGGGTGGTTGAAATCATCAATCCCCGTCAAAGTAGTCTCCTTGAGACTCCAAACACTTCACCTATCGGCCCCACCGTTGTTGGAAGCTTTTCAGGACGGTCTCTTTGGGAATGAAGTAAAGCTGGGTCGTTGCATTCCGCATAATGTCTTCTCTTGACTCACATCGGGTCACTTTATGTGGGGGGGGGGGGGTGTTCAGCTCGGGGAATAGCAAACAATCGCAAGGAGCCATGTCGGTTAAATAGGGAGTCTGGCGCACCAGAGGAAGGTGGTGTTTGGCCAAGAAAGTCTGAATCAGATGCCAGGAATGGGCGGGTACGTTGTCCTGATCGAGCTGACAGGTTCCCGTTGTCCGGATGGAGCTGACAGGTTCCCGTTGTACTGATGGAGCTGACAGGTTCCCGTTGTCCTGATGGAACTGACAGGTTCTGTGGAACAGCATCCCGAAGGCGACAGATGATCTATTGGTGGTACTCTTTGGTCATTTGTTTGACAGTGCCTGCCTGCTCGTGATGCACAACCCCACAGGAGTAACATAAAACAAACAACATCGCTTTGACATCGCCGCGCACCTGACGGATGCTCACTCAACACTGAAAGGCTGACTGTCAGGTGCTCACTACACTCAACACCAAAAGACTGACTGCCAGCGACTGACTCAATCTGAGAGCGGGAACAAATTCACTCATGCGCATGACGGTCCTCTGTGCCTTCTTGCCGAAGGAAAACACGCGTCTGTCTGTGTTCGGACATGTAGTTCGACTGAACCAGAAAGTTCCGGCTCACAAGATCACGTTCAAATCAGTTACGTGTAAAAAAGGTCTCCCACAGGCCAGCTGGAGGCGTGGCAAGGGCCGCCCTGTACTACACGGCTCCGGCAGATCGAAGTCTCCACTTCAGTTCTGGACGGGGTTTGACTACAAACTTCAGCAGCTGGACTTGGATAGTGGTCCACAGACGTAACGGGCCTTAGATGCCTAGGCAAACATTATTAGTATTTATTATTATTCGTTTCCGCTGAAGAAAAAAAATGTGTCGGATACTTTTTGAACACACCTCATAGATTCTCAAATAAAACATTCCAAGTACGCCTGTTCTAAGCATCAGCCTCAGCTCTCTGCACATCTTGCTGAACTATATTCTGTTTATCCTGAGTGCTAGCCTGCATGTGTGTTACGATCTCTCTGTACTTCTCTTTTACCCTGATGATTCCAGAACAGAGCCTGCCTTGTAATACTATCAGCTGGTATCCTTACCAAACTCACAAAACATTATTTTTCAAAATGGCTTCTGCACATACGGTGTGGTCACGTGACCATCCACCAAGACAAACAGTGGACAGACTAGTTGCTCTCATGTTGCGAATAATAAAAGAAGAGCTATTCATATAACTGAGAAGTAAACAAAGAGAGTTGAACAAAGAAAAACAATGTGCACCGCCAAACTAAAGGTGGACAAAAAGAAATATGTGTACCGCCACACTAAAAGTGGACAAAAAGAAATATGTGTACCACCACACTAAAGGTGAACAAATAGAAATATGTGTACCACCAAACTAAAGGTGGACAAACAGAAATATGTGTACCACCAAACTACAGGTGGACAAAAAGAAATATGCGTACCACCAAACTAAAGGTGAACAAATAGAAATATGCGTACCACCACACTAAAGGTGAACAAATAGAAATATGTGTACCACCAAACTAAAGGTGGACAAACAGAAATATGTGTACCACCAAACTACAGGTGGACAAAAAGAAATATGCGTACCACCAAACTAAAGGTGAACAAATAGAAATATGCGTACCACCAAACTAAAGGTGGACAAATAGAAATATGTGTACCACCAAACTACAGGTGGACAAAAAGAAATGCGTACCACCAAACTAAAGGTGGACAAATAGAAATATCTCAAATTAAAACTAAGTCAAGAAACAGAAAATGAGTGAGACAGACTGCTTCAACCAATGTTACCCTCAAAGAGACTCTAACGTCGAAAGACAACTCTGTTGCATGTTGTTGTTGATCCACGATAATGCACAACCATTTTATCCCCCAATCCAAGCAGTCCTTAAGCTTTCTCCATTACAACACGTAGACCACGTGATATTGGTGTCATCTTGAACCGGTCATGTGCCCAAATAATTTGACACGTTGTTCCTCCATACTTTGGACTGACTGCAGTACTTACCTAAATCGATAGCCACCAGAACGCTTAGCCCAGTACGCTGTTGTTTACCCAGTACGCTGTTGTTTACCCCAGTACTCGGTTGATATTAATTCGTTTAGTACAAGGCTAACAATGACCCTGGATGTAGGTAGCAGTTAGTGTAATCCCCAAGTATCACTCTTGTGCATAGCGCAAAAGTAGAAGTTGTAAAAGACACCTACGAAACCTTCAATCAATCAATCAACCCACCAGTCAATCAATCAATCCATTCATTAATCAATCAATCGCTCCATCAAAACCTTTGAAGCTGACTGGAGGAGCACAGTTCTTCAACAAACACGAGCTATCCACCTGTCCTGAGCCTTACGTCCCAGTTCTGTGCACTTCTTCTCTGTTTCTCTTGTTTGTCTCAAGCCCACTTCTCCATGTGTGTTTTGGTCATCCTCTACCACTGTTGTTCTGTGGATTCCAGAACAGAGACTGCCTTGTAATGCTGTCAACTGGAGCCCATAATGTGTGTGTCCAATACAACGGCAGAGTCTGCTGATTACGTCCTGATGTTCTGTTATCTGTCTGGCTCTTTCCAAGAGCTGCACTAAAGCTGTCGATACTGCCATCAATGAAACAGCCTGTATGGTAAATGGGTGCTTAAAGTCAACCCTTACTGTGTAAATATACCCCATAACTGGTATATCACTCCGCCCCTCTGAAGCAGAAGAAGCGTTGCTGTAGAAATGAAGAGAAACAAACAGACCAGCTATCCAAAACTCCTAATGTACGGACACCAACTGCAGAACATGAGACTAAAGTCTAGAGCGTTAACAACTTCAGCTTTCTTGTTCTCCATTCTCGTGAGATTTCTTTAATCGCTGTCTGTCCTTTCCTGTTTCTGTGCAAGGAACTTTTTTACAACCGGTAAACTGGAGAGTGCTCTGATGAGAATTGTTTCCTTAAAGAGTATAAAAAAAGCGTCAGGTGTTGTTCAGACACTGTTCTGGGGCAGAAAGAAGAATGAAACTTTCGTTACGACTGAAAGACTCCTCGCGTGTCTTTCTACTTCCTGTCTTCATATTTATGAGTTCTGTGTCCACGTCACCGTCTGGTCATTTCCCCTTTCCGTAGAGGACA
This sequence comes from Ariolimax columbianus, assembly GCA_036924085.1. Classification (NCBI taxonomy): domain Eukaryota; kingdom Metazoa; phylum Mollusca; class Gastropoda; order Stylommatophora; family Arionidae; genus Ariolimax; species Ariolimax columbianus. The sequence continues at coordinate 158,149,445 of JAVGWX010000002.1, read as the reverse complement.
GTCCGTAGAGATCCTGAACTTTGTATCTGTGTATGTGTCCATGTATCTTTGTATGTGTCCAAGTATCTTTGTATGTGTCCATGTATCTTTGTATGTGTCCAAGTATCTTTGTATGTGTCCATGTATCTTTGTATGTGCCCATTTCTTCTTCGTTGATACATTATGTAATTCTATATGAAATTTTTTGTTGTACCTGAGGAAGGCCTTTAGGTCGTAAGATAGGTTTTGTTCTTGTTTATTAACTTCCACCGTGATATCTCATCCATGATTGTACTTGCTCACCCATGCTTATCCATGATTGTACTTGCTCACCCATGCTTATCCATGATTGTACTTGCTCACCCATGCTTATCCATGATTGTACTTGCTCACCCATGCTTATCCATGATTGTACTTGCTCACCCATGCTTATCCATGTTTGTACTTGCTCACCCATGCTTATCCATGTTTGTACTTGCTCACCCATGCTTATCCATGTTTGTACTTGCTCACCCATGCTTATCCATGTTTGTACTTGCTCACCCATGCTTATCCATGTTTGTACTTGCTCACCCATGCTTATCCATGTTTGTACTTGCTCACCCATGCTTATCCATGTTTGTACTTGCTCACCCATGCTTATCCATGATTGTACTTGCTCACCCATGCTTATCCATGTTTGTACTTGCTCACCCATGCTTATCCATGTTTGTACTTGCTCACCCATGCTTATCCATGATTGTACTTGCTCACCCATGCTTATCCATGTGTGTACTTGCTCACCCATGCTTATCCATGTTTGTACTTGCTCACCCATGCTTATCCATGATTGTACTTGCTCACCCATGCTTATCCATGTTTGTACTTGCTCACCCATGCTTATCCATGTTTGTACTTGCTCACCCATGCTTATCCATGTTTGTACTTGCTCACCCATGCTTATCCATGTTTGTACTTGCTCACCCATGCTTATCCATGTTTGTACTTGCTCACCCATGCTTATCCATGTTTGTACTTGCTCACCCATGCTTATCCATGATTGTACTTGCTCACCCATGCTTATCCATGTTTGTACTTGCTCACCCATGCTTATCCATGTTTGTACTTGCTCACCCATGCTTATCCATGTTTGTACTTGCTCACCCATGCTTATCCATGTTTGTACTTGCTCACCCATGCTTATCCATGTTTGTACTTGCTCACCCATGCTTATCCATGTTTGTACTTGCTCACCCATGCTTATCCATGATTGTACTTGCTCACCCATGCTTATCCATGTTTGTACTTGCTCACCCATGCTTATCCATGTTTGTACTTGCTCACCCATGCTTATCCATGTTTGTACTTGCTCACCCATGCTTATCCATGTTTGTACTTGCTCACCCATGCTTATCCATGTTTGTACTTGCTCACCCATGCTTATCCATGTTTGTACTTGCTCACCCATGCTTATCCATGATTGTACTTGCTCACCCATGCTTATCCATGTTTGTACTTGCTCACCCATGCTTATCCATGTTTGTACTTGCTCACCCATGCTTATCCATGTTTGTACTTGCTCACCCATGCTTATCCATGTTTGTACTTGCTCACCCATGCTTATCCATGTTTGTACTTGCTCACCCATGCTTATCCATGTTTGTACTTGCTCACCCATGCTTATCCATGATTGTACTTGCTCACCCATGCTTATCCATGTTTGTATACTCTTCCAGAGCGGTATCTGATCCAAGACTATCCATATGGATACTCTTTCTTTGAATCCGCAGTACCCCGACAACCTCATTTCATTCCTGTCTTCTTTCTTACAACCTTGGGATGAAACGACCCTTAACTAATCCTCTCCAAACTGACCAACCATTTGAAGCTTTCTCCAGTTTTGTTTGTCAACCTCTCCCCAGTTTTAATGTCTCGGTCTCTGTCTTGTCTAGACACGAGTTTTGGAGAACTTCAGCGTCTTTTTCTCACGGTGTTTCACAGCAGAGCTTGGCTGGTGATCAAAAATAAATTTCGCATCATGTGATCTATCCAGCATCGCCTTTTTCGTGCGATATAAGTCACATAGCTTTGTCCAGTTCTCTGACAAAAGAGACAGCAATAGAGATCAGAGATATAGGCAGGCAGAGCAAATATTCTCTAACAAAAGAGACAGCAATAGAGATCAGAGATATAGAGAGGCAGGCAAAATATTCTGTCCCAAAATAGACAGCAATAGAGATCAGAGATGTAGGCAAAGGCAAAGGCCGCCGTCCATCGTAGACGATTATGGCATAATTTATATTGCTAGCGCTATTATTTTAGTAAGGATTAACTGTGCTACTTTTTATCCTCACTCTCTAGTCAAGAGCCGCCCGACCGCAGTGGCAAGTCAAGGACAAGACGAACAGGGAGCGACTACGAGATGCATCAAAAACTCGTGAAAAAGACGGCGGAGTCCGGAGTCGAACCCAACCCATCTGATCACGATGCCACGGCTTCATCACTTTGCCACGGAATCCTCAGAGATATAGACAGGCAGGCAAAATATTCTCTCACAAAAGAGGCAGCAATAGAGATCAGAGATTTGCAGAGGCAGGCAAAATATTCTCTCACAAAAGAGACAGCAATAGAGATCAGAGATATAGAAAGACAGCAAATTTGGCAAGATGCGTTTGAAAAAAGGCAAAAAAGGAACTGGTAAATAAATAGAAAGACATGATGTTGTGGAGACATAAATAGAGTGGCATGATGTTGTGGAGAAATAAAGTGGCATGATGTTGTGGAGACATAAATAGAGTGGCATGATGTTGTGGAGACATAAATAGAGTGGCATGATGTTGTGGAGAAATAGAGTGGCGTGATGTTGTGGAGACATAAATAGAGTGGCATGATGTTGTGGAGAAATAAAGTGGCATGATGTTGTGGAGACATAAATAGAGTGGCATGATGTTGTGGAGAGATAAATAGAGTGCCATGATGTTGTGGAGAGATATGATTATCTTGGCTATTCGGTCAGAAACATGATGCACATTAAGATATCCCCAACAAAATTAGCGAAAGCTAAAACGAATCCACAAATTTCTGGACTGTCCCAAGGTCGGTATCTTGACCTCAATTTATTTTAGACCACTGCTTTTGATGAGTACAAAAGTTGTCGTCACCAGCCTCGGATCTTGGGTTGCTATGGAAACACTCACTGGGAACATTAAAAAAAACTATTTTTTTTAAAAAAAGCTCACTAGAAAATGATCACCTCAGTTGAGGCATTATCTCGAGAAACCTCTTGTATCCACCGTTTTGCTGTGACGAGCCCAGATCGAGTAGCAGGTCTTTGTTTGGTGTTGTGGAACTTTTTGTTGGCACAAAAAACGTAACCAACAGAAGTTGCTAAAAAATGCAAGTTTAATGGATAGCTAGACCCGAGAAGGGGGGACTTGAACTCGGGAAGATAGGAGAGCCAAAGATGGTTAAGGTTGTCAGGAGATAAATTAGAAGAGAGGGGAACAGATGAAAAGGTTGTTTGGAAGAGGAAGAGAGGTTAGAGGCGCGGATGAGAGGTGAAGGGCCGTTAATGGGATATGAAAACATTTCGTAAGAATGGAATGTAGATATGAAGAGGGGCGATTGGTTATGAAGACGGATGGAAGGCTGGATGGATGGATGGAAGGCTGGATGGGTGGGTAGAAGGCTGGATGGGTAGGTAGAAGGCTGGATGGGTGGGTAAAAGGCTGGATGGGTGGATAGAAGGCTGGATGTGTGCGTAGAAGGCTGGATGGGTGGGTAGAAGGCTTGATGGGAGGAGAGAAGGTTGAATGGGAGGAGAGAAGGTTGAATGGGAGGAAGGACGGTTTTATGAAAGGGGATGGAGTGGGGAAGAATGGAAGAATGTATGAAAGGAACTAAGGATGTATGGAAGGAACTAAGAATGTATGGGAGGAACTAAGGATGTATGGAAGGAACTTAGAATGTATGGGAGGAACTAGGGATGTATGGAAGGAACTAAGGATGTATGGAAGGAACTAAGGATGTATGGAAGGAACTAAGGATGTATGGGAGGAACTAAGGATGTATGGAAGGAACTTAGAATGTATGGGAGGAACTAAGGATGTATGGAAGGAACTAAGGATGTATGGGAGGAACTAAGGATGTATGGAAGGAACTAAGAATGTATGGAACGAAGACAGCTTGGGTGGTAGAAGGGAAGGGTGGATGGCTGAAAGGAAAGTTTGATGGGAAGAAATAAAGTTGAATGTGAGGAGTAGAGGTTGAATACGTAGACGAAAGGACAGATGAGAAGTAGAGAGTGGGGATTGGGAAATAGTGAAAGTTAAATAGTAAGAGTAGATAGCGAATGGCAGAAAGGAAGTTTAGATGAAAGGTTGGATGGGAGGATGGCAGGTTGGATGGAAGGTTGGATGGATGGATGGATGGATGGATGGTTGGCAGATTGGGTGGAAGGTTGGGTGGAGGGTTGGATGGATGGTTGGCAGGTGGGGTGTAAGGTTGGGTGGATGGTTGGCAGGTTGGGTGGAAGGTTGGATGGATGGTTTGATGGATGGCTGGATGGAAGGTTGGATGGATGGTTGGCAGGTTGGGTGGATCGTTGGATGGAAGGTTGGATGGATGGTAGGCAGGTTGGGTGGAAGGTTGGATGGATGGTTTGATGGATGGTTGGATGGAAGGTTGGATAGATGGTTGGCAGGTTGGTGGAAGGTTGGGTGGATGGTTGGATGGAAAGGTGGATGGATGGTAGGCAGGTTGGGTAGAAGGTTGAGTGGATGGTTGGATGGATGGTTGGATGGATGGTTGGATGGAAGGTTGGCAGGTTGGTGGAAGGTTGGGTGGATGGTTGGATGGAAGGTTGGATAGATGGTAGGCAGGTTGGGTAGAAGGTTGAGTGGATGGTTGGATGGATGGTTGGATGGATGGTTGGATGGATGGTTGGATGGGAGGATGGCAGATTGAGTGGAAGGTTGGATGGAAGGTTGAATGGTTGTTTGGATGGTTGTTTGGATGGTTGGATGGAATGTTGAATGGTTGGTTGGATGGTTGGATGGAAGGTTGGTTGGATGGTTGGATGGAAGGTTGCATGGATGGTTGGATGGAAAGTTGGATGGTTGGTTGGATGGTTGGATAGAAGGTTGGTTGGAAGGTTGGATAGAAGGTTGCATGGATGGTTGGATAGAAGATTGGATGGGAGGATGGCTGGTTGGATGGGATGTTGGATAGAAGGTTGGATGGGAGGATGGATAAGAGGATGGCTGGTTGGATGGCAGGTTGGATGAAAGGTTGGATGGAAGGTTTGATGTGAGGTTAGCAGGTTGGATGGTTGGTTGGATGGAAGGTTTGATGTGAGGTTGGCAGGTTGGATGAAAGGTTGGATGGAAGGTTTGATGTGAGGTTGGCAGGTTGGATGGAAGGTTTGATGTGAGGTTGGCAGGCTGGATGAAAGGTTGGATGTGAGGTTGGCAGGTGGGATGAAAGGTTGGATGGAAGGTTTGATGTGAGATTGGCAGGCTGGATGAAAGGTTGGATGTGAGGTTGGCAGGTTGGATGGAAGGTTTGATGTGAGGTTGGCAGGTTGGATGGAAGGTTTGATGTGAGGTTGGCAGGTTGGATGGAAGGTTGGATGTGAGGTTGGCAGGTTGGATGGAGGGTTGGATGGAATGTTTGATGTGAGGTTGGCAGGCTGGATGAAAGGTTGGATGTGAGGTTGGCAGGTTGGATGGAAGGTTTGATGTGAGGTTGGCAGGTTGGATGGAAGGTTTGATGTGAGGTTGGTAGGTTGGATGGAAGGTTGGACGGAAGGTTGGATGGAAGGTTTGATGTGAGGTTGGCAGGTTGGATGAAAGGTTTGATGTGAGGTTGGCAGGTTAGATGGAACATTTTATTGGAGGATGGCTGGTTGGTTGGCAGGTTGGATGGAAGGTTTGATGTGAGGTTGGCAGGTTGGATGGAAGGTTGGATGGAAGGTGTTATGTGAGGGTGGCTGGTTGGATGGAAGATTTGATGTGAGGGTGGCAGGTTGGATGGAAAGTTTTATTGGAGGATGGCTGGTTGTATGGAAGATTTGATGTGAGGGTGGCAGGTTGGATGGAAGGTTGGATGGAAGGTTGGATCGAAGGTTGGATGGAATGTTGGATGGGAAGTATGGATGGAAGGATGTATGTAAAATTGGGTGGACGGTTGGATGTGAGGGTGTCAGGTTGGATGGAAGGTTGGATGTTAGGTGGCAGATGTGTTGGAAGGTTTGATGTGAGGCTGGCAGGTTGGATAGAAGGTTGGATTGGAAGAGAAAAGAGTGGACGGGATGAGAGGATAGATAACAATCAAGATAGATTTTAGTTGTGGATACAATATGTGCAGAAATGAAGTGAGAAGATGAGTGAGTGTATTCTAAGAGGGCGGAAGAAATGGAAAGAGGAATAAACAGACAGATGACAGAGAAGATGACAGAGGTGATGATAGCGGTGATGATAGTGGTAATTATTCGATGGAATGTTCCTTTTCCCTATTGATGTCTCTTCACACTAATTGAATTATTATTTAATCGGCAATTGACCTTCCATTCGGACATGCTATAAGAGGCCTCTAAGGAGGATCGGACACGGTGATCGCTACTCCATCCTGTATAAACTTTAAGCATGAAAAACGTTGATTGACAAGTCATCATTTGATGCCTGGGTGTATTTTCTGACGATATGTTCCAAAGGGAGCTGAACAGGTTTAGACTGATTGGTTGAGAACACATGGTCTTAGCCTTAGTCACCTGTACTTCTACATGGACAGATGCCCTTCTGTAGGTCCCAGGGAATCTTAGTCACGTGTACTTCTACAGGGACAACTGCCCTTATGCAGGTCCCAGCTCTGGCGTGAGCTGATGTAGTCGGAATGATGTCCTGCTTAGCGGGCTAGGCTCGAGAAGCTTATTACTCTGCTATGTTTGAGATATGTGACGCAGAAGAAGGTTAACCGATATGCGTATCCAGCTTAATAGATACAAACACTAGAATAAAGTAGACCACCACAGCCTTTTAGACGTCATCTAAGTTGTTCTTAACAAACTACCTAACCGTATCCCGTGTTGTGACATGTCACACCGCTACCCGCCTTTTACGACATGCTATCTGTAGGATATATGGGTTGTTTTTGTCCTTGTCATACACAGCGCAACACTCGGATGGTACAGGGCTTCCACTACAATTGGCTTTCTTACAGGTCAGCCTAGGTCAAAACATGTGTTCTTAAATTGAGGCGATGTCTGTCATGATAAAGTTGCCTGTTTCATGCACAACACTCATTAGTTGAATTTAAGAAATGCATGATATAGTACTTTAGTCGTTGTCTTTCTTCTGGTCTTGGGGAATAAGCTCTAATTTTAATAAACTCTAAACGTAATAAACTTTAAACGTAATAAACTCTAAACGTAATAAACTCTAAACCTAATAAACTCTAAACCTAATAAACTCTAAACTTAATCAGCTCTAAACTGAAAGAAATCTAAACAGAATACACGTAATGAACTCCAAAATGTAACGATATATAAACTGAAGGAACATTAAATTGAATTCATTCTAAACTGAATCAACTCTTAACTGAATCAACTCTACACTGAATGAATTCTAAATGTAATGAACTCCAAAACTTAACATACTCTAAACTTAATGAACTCTGAAATGAATCACAAACAAGTCTCCTCCCCCCCCCCCCCCCCCCACCTGATGCTCCCTCCTTCCCTTCCCGCTCTAACGAAATTATGTGAGCGCCAACATATAATAGAAACTTTGGATTCCTAAACGACATCGATCCAACATAAAAAAGTATTGCAATCGCCCATCCCACCATCTTAATCTACACCAGGCTCAAGACACGGACAACTTCGATCGCTGACTGAAAAGCTGCCCAGAAATCGCTGAGCTAACTACTACGACCTACTCATCTGGGATGGCAATTTCTTTTGAGAGATCGATATTATTGATTTCCAGGAAGCCTGGCATTAGGATAAGGACGGGAATAATTAGTAAAATTTGGCTATCGTGTAGTTCCATGGTATTTCTCTGTCTGGTTCTATCCCCATGCCATAGCTATCGTTTTAATATAAATGAGATCTAATCTGTTTGCTTGTACAGCATCTTAGCTTGATTTCCTAGTGCTTCTTGCTGGACTTTCTTTTCTCTTGTTCGATACAAATACTTTCCAAGGGCGAAATACAATGTCTTTCCGATTGTTGTCATAACTAGCCCGCGTAGATGTGACGACTAGCCCTCACTGATGTGACGATTAGCCCTTATTGCTGTGACGACTATCATTCATTGTTATGACGAATATCCCTTATAGCCCTTACCGATGTGACATAACGACTAGCACTCATAGCCTTGTTGCTGTGACATGACGACTAACCCTCATTGTTGTGACGACTAGCCCTCACTGATGTGACGACTAGTGCTCACTGATGTGACGACTAGCGTTCATTGATGTGACGACTATCACTCATTAATGTGGCGACTAGTGCTCGTGACACTTATTGCTTTGACGACTAACCTTTATTGTTCATTATTGTGACGACTAGCCCTTATTGCTTTGACGGCTAGCCCTTATTCATGTGACGGCTAGCCCTTATTGTTGTGACGACTAGCCCTTATTGATGTGACGACTTACCCTCAATGTCTCCCAGATATCCCATGTCCTCACAACCACCCGGTCTCCCACAACCACCCGGTCTCCCACAACCACCCGGTCTCCCACAACCACCCAGTCTCCCACAACCACCCGGTCTCCCACAACCACCCGGTCTCCCACAACCACCCGGTCTCCCACAACCACCCGGTCTCCCACAACCACCCGGTCTTCCACAACCACCCGGTCTCCCACAACCACCCAGTCTCCCACAACCACCAAGCTGGAACATTCTTATTCCGTCATCATATGCCTGGCAACTGTATTTAACAACGTTATAAGCCGATCACACAATAAGCACATATATAAAAATGACAATAATATTCACAATAACAAAACGGTACATAAAACATACACATGTGAGATGTACACAGTACACGTGTGAGATGTACACAGTACACGTGTGAGATGTACACAGTACACATGTGAGATGTACACAGTACACGTGTGAGATGCACAGAATACATACTCTCAAAACACGGCCGGCTGCTACCTTCGGACATGAAGATATCTCATGTGACCCGCTTGAACGGGTGGAGAGGAGGTGGGAGGTGGGGGCGTAATCGAGTGTGATAAAGAAAATCAAAATCTTGTGAAAGGGGCGTTACATTGTCGGAGATTAAGTTCGAGTGTTACTAAAGCAGAAACAATGATCATTTTGAAATTGATAAACAGGAGTAAATGTGAGTAAACAGTATAATGACCCATGGACATAGACACAAGAAATTTCATCTACGCTGACGACACAGGAGCTGCTGCCCAGGGAAAAAAGTTTGAAGAGGTTGAAAATAGACTGTCTAGTTCTCTCAATGTCCTTGCAGAATATTACCACAAGATTCATCTTAAACCAAATCCCAGTAAAACACGGGTACGTGCCTACCATTTCAGACACAGGTACGTGCCTACCATCTCAGACACAGGTATGTGCCTACCATCTCAGACACAGGTACGTGCCTACCATCTCAGACACAGGTACGTGCCTACCATCTCAGACACAGGTACGTGCCTACCATCTTAGACACAGGTACGTGCCTACCATCTTAGACACAGGTACGTGCCTACCATCTCAGACACAGGTATGTGCCTACCATCTCAGACACAGGTACGTGCCTACCATCTCAGACACAGGTACGTGCCTACCATCTCAGACACAGGTATGTGCCTACCATCTCAGACACAGGTACGTGCCTACCATCTCAGACACAGGTACGTGCCTACCATCTTAGACACAGGTACGTGCCTACCATCTCAGACACAGGTATGGGCCTACCATCTCAGACACATGTACGTGCCTACCATCTTAGACACAGGTACGTGCCTACCATCTCAGACACAGGTATGGGCCTACCATCTCAGAAACAGAGAAGCAAAAATAAAATGTTATATTAGAAGGCAAAGACAGGAACTTGAACACTGCCCGGCTCCCAAATATCTAGGCGTGAAGTTAGACCGTACATTGTCCTACATGACGCACTGCCAGGGCACAAAGCGTAAGATTCACGCAAGAAATAATATCATCCGAAAACTGACCGTCACAACGGAGAGGGAAAGAGGGAGGGGGACGGTGACGCACAACCATCAGTGCTTCGGACATCGGCACTTGTCCTGTGTTTTTCCGTAGCTCAATACGAAGCGCCAGTCTGGAAAAACTCTGGCCATGCGAAACTAGTTGATACAGCAATAAATGAGGCGGGTCCGATAGTATCAGTGAGCCAGGAAACTACACACGTTGATAAAATAAATCCCATAATTGGCATAGCACCACCCAAGATCCGAAGAAGCGTCGCAGCAGAAATCGAACAAGAAAAACAGGAGCACGGCCCAAGGCACCCAATGTTTGGACACCTGGTACAGAGCACAAGACTCAAATCCAGACAAAGCTTTCTAAAATCAACAAAGCCCAAACAGACAAACCCTGAAAGTCGCAGTATTGAGAGGTGGCACGAATTGGTGCAGGCCACAGAGATGGAACTTCGGGTGGAACCTGCGCCCGGACATCATGGAAGTCGCTGAACAGACTCCGAACTGGTGTATCACGGTGCAAGAGGAATATGAAACGATGGGGATACACAGGTGATGACACGTGTGACTGTGGCGCAATACAGGACCCTGACCACCTGATGACCTGCCCCAACCTCCAGGAAACATGTAATAGGTGCGACATGCTGGAGGCAAATGACAAGGCAATCCATGTCGCATCCATGTCGCTGGATACTGGATGCACGAAGTATGACGTGGTGTTTGGACACGGAAAGTAAGTAAGCATCACATTTAGATATTACAAAAGTGAGATATTACAAAAGTGAGATATTACAAAAGTGAATGGTCCATAAATATGTAAGGTAACGGAAAACCGTGTTTCTATCAAACAAACTTCATCATGTATGTCTGCCAGTGTCATGTAGTCGAGTATATTCGTGACATGCATTGTCTTCATACGGTAACTAGATTTTATGCGGCGTTCTGTGTGCTTTCACTTGGGGGGCCACTGAGATATGGTAACTAGATTTCATTCGGCGTTCTGTGTGCTTTCACTTGGGGGCCACTGAGGAATGGTAACTAGATTTCATGCGGCGTTCTGTGTGCTTTCACTTGGGGCCACTGAGATATGGTAACTAGATTTCATGCGGCGTTCTGTGTGCTTTCACTTGGGGGCCACTGAGATATGGTAATTAGATTTCATGCGGCGTTCTGTGTGCTTTCATTTGGGGGCCACTGAAATATGCATGCAGACAGAACGTCTGACATTTTGGCAGAAAAAACAGGCATCCAAGCAGAAAACCCGATATTCCAGCAGAAAGACAGACATTCATAAACAAAGAAAGAGAATATTTAGAAAGACACATTTTGCCAGGAAGGCAGATATTGCGTTAGACAGACCAACATTCCGACAGAAAGACAGACATTCAGGCAGAAATATAGACACGAGGGCAGAAAGATAAACACGAAGGCAGAAAGATAGACACGAAGGCAGAGAGATAGACACGAGGGCAGAAAGATAGACACGAGGGCAGAAAGATAGACACGAGGGCAGAAAGATAGACACGAGGGCAGAAAGATAGACACGAGGGCAGGGAGATAGACACGAAGGCAGAGAGATAGACATGAGGGCAGAAATATAGACACGAGGGCAGAAAGATAGACACGAGGGCAGAAAGATAGACACGAGGGCAGAAAGTAAGACACGAGGGCAGAAAGTTAGACACGAGGGCAGAAAGATAGACATGAGGGCAGAAAGATAAACACGAGGGCAGAAAGATAAACATAAAAGCAGAAAGACAGACACGAGGACAGAAGGACAGATACGAGGGCAGAAGGACAGACACGAAGGCAGAAGGACAGACACGAGGGCAGAAGGACAGACAGTCATACATAAAAACAGACACTCGGAAAGGAAGATAAATATTCCGGCAGAAAGAAAGAAGAAACGTCAGAACGGCTGAACGTAAACAGAGCGCGAATAAGACAAAAACTCTTTCACTCCCACTATCTGTCACACCTCTCCCTCTTTCTCTCTTTCACTCTCTTTCTCTCTCCCTCTCACTCTCTCTCACTCTCTTTCTCTCTCTCTCTCTCTCTCGCTCTCTCTCTCTCTCTGTATCTTAGTGTGTGTGCTAGCAAGAATCAAAGTTCAACCAAGCCGGAAAATAACAAAAGATAAACAGTCAACAGCTTCTCAAAATGTAAGCGGATATACAAGTCTCTCAGATTGTACTAACAAAACAAAGAAGCAGACATAGAAGAATCTCAGATTGTACTAACAAAACAAAGAAGCAGACACACTATAATCTCAGATTGTACTAACACAACAAAAAATCAGATATACAAGTCTCTCAGATTGCACTAACAAAACAAAGAAGCAGACATACAAGTCTCTCAGTTTGCACTAACAAAACAGAGAAGCAGATATACAAGTCTCTCAGATTGTACTAACAAAACAAAAAAGCAGATACACAAGTCTCTCAGATTGTACTAACAAAACAAAAAAGCAGACATACAAGTCTCTCAGATTGCACTAACAAAACAAAGAAGCAGACATACAAGTCTCTCAGTTTGCACTAACAAAATAGAGAAGCAGATATACAAGTCTCTCAGATTGTACTAACAAAACAGAGAAGCAGATATACAAGAATCTCTTACAGTGTACAACTTACACAACATGTGGACACAGAATCATTTCCCAGAGTGCCACCAAGACAAGACATGAAAATATACAGGATTATCTCAGAGTGTATACAAACGACAAAGAGACAGACATAGTCGTAGTAGTAGTCGTAATAGTATTATTAGCGTTAATAGATGTAGTAGTAGTAGGAGTCGCAATAGTAGTAATAGTGGTAATATAGGTACTAGTGGTAATAGTAGTAGGAGTAGTAATCGTAGTAGTAGTAGTAATAGTGGTAATAGAGGTAGTAGTGGTAATAGTAGTAGTAGAAGTAGTCGTCAAAGTAGTAATAGTGGTAATAGAGGTAGTAGTGGTAATAGTAGTAGTACATGGTGGCCTATTCAGTTCTAAAAGACTGAAAGCCAAGACCAATATCAACAGGCTGCTGATGAGAGAACCGCTCTTTGAGGATGGTGCGCAATTACGACTCACTCAGAGCAGGGACTGCAAAGCTTACTATCTGCATTTTCAAATGCCTGCTGTGAGTTTGGGTTAACAATCAACAAAACGAAAACACAAGTTTTGGTCCAGGGTGCAAACAAACCACCAGTAATCTCCATTGATGATGAGGCTCTCGATGTAGTAGACGACTTGACGTACCTGGGATCCACAGTCAATAATAAACTATCCCTGGACCAAGAGATCAATATCAGGATAGGCAAGGCAGAAACAACAATTAGCAGATAAACAAAAAGGGTCTGGGAGAACAAGAAGCTCACTGTTAAAACAAAAACACTTGTTTACCAGGCCTGTGTCCTCAGTACTCTTCTTTATGGCAGTGAGACATGGTCTACCTACATGCACCAGAAGAGGCGGATAAACAGCTATCACGTGAGGTGACTGGGCAGAATCCTGGGGGTTGGGTGACAAGACAAGATCACCAGCGCAGAGGTGTTGGAGAGAACAGGCACCGTCACAATCTTGTCCATGCTTAGTCTACGAAGGCTCCGATGACTGGGTCACACTCGCGGGGTGGATAATGGCAGAATACCAAAATATCTTCTCTATGGGGAATTACAGTTGTGGAAAAGGTCTCGAGGTCGGCTACCACTTCGGTACAAGGATGTATGCAAGCGGGGTATGAATGATGCAGGCATCGATTTGGAATCACGGGAATAGGACGCTGTGGATCGTGTTACATAGAGGGGCAGGATTAAGCATGGAATACAGACAAAGGAGATTCTGTGTGGTAATAGTAGTAGTAGTTGTGGTAATAGTAGTAGTGGTAATAGTAGTAGTAGTTGTTGTTGTAGTAGTAGTGGTAGTAATAGTAGTAGTAGTTGTAGTAGTAGTAGTAGTAGTAGTGGTAATAGTAGCAGTAGTTGTAGTAATAGTAGCAGTAGTGGTGGTAATAGTAGTAGTAGTGGTGGTAGTAATAGTAGTAGTTGTAGTAGTAGTAGTAGTGGTAATGGTAGTAGTAGTTGTTGTTGTAGTAGTAGTGGTAATAGTAGTAGTAGTTGTTGTTGTAGTAGTAGTGGTAGTAATAGTAGTAGTAGTTGTAGTAGTAGTAGTAGTGGTAATAGTAGCAGTAGTTGTAGTAATAGTAGCAGTAGTGGTGGTAATAGTAGTAGTAGTAGTGGTGGTAATAGTAGTAGTAGTTGTAGTAGTAGCAGTAGTGGTGGTAATAATAGTAGTAGTTGTAGTAGTAGCAGTAGTGGTGGTAATAGTAGTAGTTGTAGTAGTAGTAGTGGTAAAAGTAGTAGTAGTTATAGTAGTAGTAGTGGTAATAGTGGTAGTAGTAGTAGTGGTAGTAGCAGTAATAGTGGTAATAGTAATAGTAGTGGTAATAGTGGTAGTAGTAGTAATGGTAGTAGCAGTAGTAGTGGTAATTAGTAGTAGTTATAGCTGTAGCAGTTGTGGTATTAGTAGCAGAAGTAGTAGTAGTAGTAGTAGTAGTAGTAGTAGTAGTAGTAGTAGTAGTAGTAGTAAAAAACCAGTAGAGGAAAAACCCGAAAAGGGGGATAAAGATAAAGGCGATGAGGAGAGTAGGATAAAGCAGCTGCGTTGTAATTGCATAGGTCAGCGGCCTAGATTCCCTATGTGTATAATACTTGCGCATCTCGCTAACAATGGGGACACACACTGTAGTGATGTCATGGGGGTTGGCAGTTCATGCAGAGCCTTTCAGTCAAGAGGGTTGGTGATGGGATGGAAGCTGGGGAGGGAGGAGAGGAGGAGGTGGGGGAGGAGGGGAGGGGAGTGGAGGAGGTGGGGAGAAGAGGAGTAGGTTGGGAGGAGAAGAGGAGGTGGGGAGGAGGAGGAGAGGAGGAGGGGAGTGGAGGAGGTGGGGAGAAGAGGAGTAGGTTGGGAGGAGAAGAGGAGGTGGGGAGGAGGAGGAGAGGAGGAGGTGGGGAGGAGGAGGAGGAGAGGAGGGGAGGGGAGGAGGTGGGAAGGAGGAGGAGAGGAGGAGGGGAGGGGAGGAGGTGGGGAGAAGAGGAGTAGGGAGACGTGGGAGAGGGGGAGGAGGGTAGGGGAGGAGGTGGGTAGGGAAGAGAAGGGAGACGAGGGAGAGGTGGAGGGGAGGAGTTATGGAGAGGGACGGAAGGGAGGAGGAGGGAGAGCAGGCATGGTGAGAGGATGCGGAGGAGAGGAGGGAGAGGAACAGGAGTGGAGAAGGTCGGGAGATAGGAAGGGAGGAGGACGGGAGGGACGGGACATGGGGAGGGAGAGGAGAAGGAGGGGATGGAAGGGAGAGGGGAGGTGGTCGTGAGGGGAGGAGGGCGAGTAGAGGAGGAGGACGGGAGGGGGAACGTGAAAAGAGGAGAGGAGGAGGGAAAGGAGGAGGAGGGGGAGAAGAGGGAGGAAGAGGAGGGGGAGTGAGAGGAGGGTGAAAATGGGGATTGGAGGGGAGGAGGACGGGAAGGGAGGAGCAGCGGGATTAGGAGGAAGAGGAGGTGAGGAGGCAGAAGAGAAGGAGGGTGAGGCGGAGGAGAAGAGGAGGAGAAGGGAGGAGGCGTAGTAAGAGGTAGGAGGAAGGGAGTAGGAAGAGGATGGAGAGGGGAGGGGAGGACAAAGGAAGAGGGAGGATGGGGAGGACGACAGGAGGTTAACGGAAGGGAGGAGGAGCAGGACGAGAGGGGAGGAGGAGGATAATGAGGAGATGAGGAGTCGGATGAGAAGACGAGAGAGTGGAGGAAGAGGATGGGAGGAGGTGTAGGAGGGAAGAAGGAGGGGGAGGAGGAGGGGAGGGGAGGAAGAGGGGAGGAGGAGGAATAGAAGGGGAGGAGGAGGCAGAAGAGGAAGAGGGGGTGGCTGAAGAGGAGGGTAGGAAGACAAGATGGGAGGATGACGGGAAGGGAGAAGAAGGGGAGGAGGGGAAGCCAACAAGAAGGAAGGAAGAAAGGGAGGAAGGGAAAGAAAGAAGAAGAAGAAGAAGAAGAATGAGGAAAAAGAAGGGAAGAAGAAGAAGGAAGAAGCAGAGCAAAAGAAGAAACAGAATAAGGAGGAATAGGAGGAAGAAATCTTGGAATTAGAAGATGTCTGACACATGCCAACCCTAGAGGTTAATTAGGGTTATGTCAGATTCTGCTGTTGGGGGTGAAGTGTTTGAGAATTAGGCTCATGTCAGAATACTGCTGTAGAGGGTGAATTGGTACAAAGATTGTAGGTCTCAGTATTTTTACAAGATTTGGTAACCAGTTCACATCCCCGCTTTTTTTGCCTACTATAACATTCACCAAGCCATGTACTCATTTAGATCTAGATAAACCAGAGCGTCTGTGATGTACCCAGATAGAATTGTATCCATGATAGAAACACATTCGACCAGTTCTGCAAATTTACAAGGAACATAAAATTCATTTCTTTCGAATCTACGCGAAGCCACCATGAGGGCTTTCACTTGGTCCCAGGGAGGTCCTTAAGACAAACTGTGTGGATGATGACTTTCAGTTGGTTGTCGTTATCTCTTAGCACTACAGTCACTTATTTATTTCCAAAGTAATTTCAAGGAATTAGAAAATACATTACTTCCAGAGACCAACCTCGGCTCTAGCCGACGACTTAGACAGTTGGAGAACAAAATAAGGATAGGGCTTCCTTAAATCCCAGCTACTAACCAGGTCCGGGACTAATGCACGGGCTAATCACGTGATTTATATTACAGCGCAATCTTGACAAACAAAGGCAGCGTCTCCGGCAAGGGGTGAGGTCGTATTCGTCCATGCCTTGCTCACATTTCTCTGATTTGTTTTCTCTTTAATGTTTATGTTGAACTTGAAGGCTGGGTTTGGTGGTTCCAGACAGATCTGGCGCTATTAGAATTGCATCCTTAGACCGTCAGTTACTTGGTCTATTCTCAAGCTCAGCTTTTAACTCAAATCAATCTTAGGACCGCATGGTGACTTATTTGGTGGGACAAGGGATGTGTGAGGGTTTGTGTGATGGAACAAGGGAGATGTGAGGGTTTGTGTGATAGAACAAGGGAAGTATGAGGGTCTGTGTGATGGAACAAGGGAAGTATGAGAGTTTGTGTGATGGAACAAGGGAAGTATGAGAGTCTGTGTGATGGAACAAGGGAAGTATGAGAGTCTGTGTGATGGAACAAGGGAAGTATGAGAGTCTGTGTGATGGAACAAGGGAGATGTGAGGGTTTGTGTGATAGAACAAGGGAAGTATGAGGGTCTGTGTGATGGAACAAGGGAAGTATGAGAGTCTGTGTGATGGAACAAGGGAAGTATGAGAGTCTGTGTGATGGAACAAGGGAGATGTGAGGGTTTGTGTGATAGAACAAGGGAAGTATGAGGGTCTGTGTGATGGAACAAGGGAAGTATGAGAGTCTGTGTGATGGAACAAGGGAAGTATGAGAGTCTGTGTGATGGAACAAGGGAAGTATGAGAGTCTGTGTGATGGAACAAGGGAGATGTGAGGGTTTGTGTGATAGAACAAGGGAAGTATGAGGGTCTGTGTGATGGAACAAGGGAAGTATGAGAGTCTGTGTGATGGAACAAGGGAAGTATGAGAGTCTGTGTGATGGAACAAGGGAGATGTGAGGGTTTGTGTGATAGAACAAGGGAAGTATGAGGGTCTGTGTGATGGAACAAGGGAAGTATGAGAGTCTGTGTGATGGAACAAGGGAAGTATGAGAGTCTGTGTGATGGAACAAGGGAGATGTGAGGGTTTGTGTGATAGAACAAGGGAAGTATGAGGGTCTGTGTGATGGAACAAGGGAAGTATGAGAGTCTGTGTGATGGAACAAGGGAAGTATGAGAGTCTGTGTGATGGAACAAGGGAAGTATGAGAGTCTGTGTGATGGAACAAGGGAGATGTGAGGGTTTGTGTGATAGAACAAGGGAAGTATGAGAGTCTGTGTGATGGAACAAGGGAAGTATGAGAGTCTGTGTGATGGAACAAGGGAGATGTGAGGGTTTGTGTGATAGAACAAGGGAAGTATGAGGGTCTGTGTGATGGAACAAGGGAAGTATGAGAGTCTGTGTGATGGAACAAGGGAAGTATGAGAGTTTGTGTGATGGAACAAGGGAAGTATGAGGGTCTGTGTGATGGAACAAGGGAAGTATGAGAGTTTGTGTGATGGAACAAGGGAAGTATGAGGGTCTGTGTGATGGAACAAGGGAATTATGAGAGTCTGTGTGATGGAACAAGGGAGATGTGAGGGTTTGTGTGATAGAACAAGGGAAGTATGAGAGTTTGTGTGATGGAACAAGGGAAGTATGAGAGTCTGTGTGATGGAACAAGGGAAGTATGAGAGTTTGTGTGATGAAACAAGGGAAGTATGAGGGTCTGTGTGATGGAACAAGGGAAGTATGAGAGTCTGTGTGATGGAACAAGGGAGATGTGAGGGTTTGTGTGATAGAACAAGGGAAGTATGAGAGTTTGTGTGATGGAACAAGGGAAGTATGAGGGTCTGTGTGATGGAACAAGGGAAGTATGAGAGTTTGTGTGATGGAGCAAGGGAAGTATGAGGGTCTGTGTGATGGAACAAGGGAAGTATGAGGGTCTGTGTGATGGAACAAGGGAAGTATGAGGGTCTGTGTGATGGAACAAGGGAAGTATGAGAGTTTGTGTGATGGAACAAGGGAAGTATCAGGGTTTGTGTGATGGAACAAGGGAAGTATCAGGGTTTGTGTGATGGAACAAGGGAAGTATGAGAGTTTGTGTGATGGAACAAGGGAAGCATCAGGGTCTTTGTGATGGAACAAGGGAAGTATGAGGGTCTGTGTGATGGAACAAGGGAAGTATGAGGGTCTGTGTGATGGAACAAGGGAAGTCTCAGGGTTTGTGTGATGGAACAAGGGAAGTATGAGAGTTTGTGTGATGGAACAAGGGAAGTATCAGGGTTTGTGTGATGGAACAAGGGAAGTATGAGAGTTTGTGTGATGGAACAAGGGAAGCATCAGGGTCTTTGTGATGGAACAAGGGAAGTATGAGGGTCTGTGTGATGGAACAAGGGAGGTATCAGTGTTTATGTCATGGAACAAAGGGCTTGTGTGATGGAAAAAATGATGTACGATAATGTGTGATGGAACAATGACTTGTGATGGCAGGTTTGATGGAAGAAGGACTTTATGATGATTGGTTTGATGTTAAAATAAGGAGTGTATGATATATATGAGACGGTGCAAGGACTATAGGACAGCAGGAGTGATGGAACAAGTATTATAGGATAGCAGGAGTGATGGAACAAAGACTATCGGACAGCAGGAGTGATGGAGCAAAGACTATCGGACAGCAGGAATGATGGAGCAAAGACTATCGGACAGCAGGAGTGATGGAACAAAGACTATCGGACAGCAGGAGTGATGGAGCAAAGACTATCGGACAGCAGGAGTGATGGAGCAAAGACTATCGGACAGCAGGAATGATGGAGCAAAGACTATCGGACAGCAGGAGTGATGGAGCCAAGACTATCGGACAGCAGGAGTGATGGAGCCAAGACTATCGGACAGCAGGAGTGATGGAGCCAAGACTATCGGACAGCAGGAGTGATGGAGCAAAGACTATCGGACAGCAGGAGTGATGGAGCAAAGACTATCGGACAGCAGGAGTGATGGAGCAAAGACTATCGGACAGCAGGAGTGATGGAGCAAAGACTATCGGACAGCAGGAGTGATGGAGCAAAGACTATCGGACAGCAGGAGTGATGGAGCAAAGACTATCGGACAGCAGGAGTGATGGAGCAAAGACTATAGGATAGCAGGACTGATGTAACAAAGACAGCAGGAGTGATGGATCACGGACTGCATAATGACATGTATAATGGAGCAAGGGTTGTATGATAACAGGTGTGATAGAACAAGAACCTGGGCCAGTATCATGTCGGTGACATAAGTCAGATTTGATGGACAACCCCACATAAAGTCAGATTTGATGGACAACCCCACATAAAGTCAGATTTGATGGACAACCCCACATAAAGTCAGATTTGATTGACAACCCCACATAGTCAAATTTGATTGACAACCCCACATAAAGTCAGATTTGATGGACAACCCCACATAGTCAGATTTGATGGACAACCCCACATAAAGTCAGATTTGACTGACAACCCCACATAAAGTAAGGTTTGATTTACAACCCCACATAAAGTCAGATTTGATGAACAACCCCACATAAAGTAAGGTTTGATGAACAACCTCACATATTTTAGAAATGCAGTTTATCGTAATCTTTCTGATGGACGTAAGATCGTCATTCAAATTACATTGACAAATCATATAGAAAATTGACACTTGTTAAAGAAATGTGCGTTATTCGAAAAATATACTTTGTATCGTTGACATTATTTTGAAAGCTGTTAACATGTACGTAGAGCATATTATGTGAATAAAGTTGCATTTCCTTATTAATTGTTCTTCTTCTCCAGCATGGAGACTTGTACCTGGAACACGGGACAGACGCAGACTGCGCAGAAGATGGACACACGTCTTCAAAGATGATGTGGACATGACAGTGAGGTCAGCGGAAACTGGCTGAAGATTGAGAGTCTTGCAGGGTAGCTGTGATGATGGCGAAGTACTGCAAAGGATCTGCTACATGATGATGATAGATATTTGTGGACCAACCTATAGTTCTATCCGGTATTACACATAATGATTACCCTCACGTTGCGGGCCAGAAACAACGTCTTGGTGGGCTTCATTTTGCCATCTGTCCGTGTATTTAAGACACCTGGCTTAAAGAAACCTACAAAAAAATGTCACTATATTCATATTGCTGGGGTTATCGAGGTGTTGTCGGTAGAGGACTAGAGGTCGCTTTGCCAACTGTCACCGCGTCGTGCGCTGGCTATGTTTGTTAATATCACCCCCAGCGGAAAACCAAAGGGTGATTCGACCCACTACGCTCCATTTCATCAGGCAGGCATCGAAACCATTCGGCTACGCGCTCCTCTTTGGTACATAAAGCCGCTTAAATCCATTATAATCATAATTCGGGTCTTGCCGGTGTCTGCGTGTGAAAAACGCGAAGAACTCCACAAATGCCGAACTTCACTAAGCCAGGATTGAGAGTCCCACAAGATGTCTGCCCTAATTAATAAGGCCTTAATCAGTCAGTTAAGAGCTGGTGTAACTGTTCCAATCTGTTTGAACATAAAGGAGGTATCTCATTCCATAACAACACTGCCGTCGGGGATGAAGTATCACATAATTCATTGTACTACACCCCAGCGATTCGTGGAGTCAGGTCTTTTTCGTGAGCGTTTCCTTCCCTAACAAGTGAGCAGGTAGCCATTTACAGCTGGGTCGACTGGAGCATGTTAATAACAGTGATTACACCCGGTAACAATCTAATGCTCGAACGATCGGTTGATATGTGCCCCCAGCAATACCAAAGTAGTGGGACCTCTGCTATACTTAGATGTTTCTTCTCTTCTCTTCTCTTCTCTTCTTTTCCTATAACATCTAGTTCACTGCAATCCGGACACACCAATAGGTGCTCCGTTTTTCTCAATAATTGGCGACGGCTATAGACACTGGTGTTTTAAGTTACCCGTTGGTTGTACACACTCCTGCTCCGTCCTCCCAAACACACCAGTCCACCTCTTTTATTTCAGATATCTGCAGTCTATGAAAGGCTGATTCGTCTACCGGCATGGCATTATCCAACAGGCCGTCATTGATAAACTTGAAGATGTCACTGCTTTCCATATCTAGTGTGACACCAATCGCTGGTTGGGAAGCCAGGATATCAGCTCTATCATTGCTCTGGACCAAGACATGACCAGGGTAGTAGGTCGACACAAGCGCCTGGAGGTTTGAGAACCCTACACCTGCCATCCACTCATGCCTCAGCCCCTTGATGTGCCTTCCGAGGTAAAGGTTGTGAGTCTGACACGATTACTGCCCTTACTAAATCTGTCTCAGGTAGTCATCTCGAAGCTGCAGTCACAGCTGAAGTCACAGCTGCAGTCGCGGTTTCCATCAATTCCCTTACTTGGTGTTGTTGTGTATGCGCTGAGAGTATCCGTGCTCTTTTGTTGTGTATGCGCTGAGAGTATCCATGCTCTTTTGTTGTGTATGCGCTGAGAGTATCCATGCTCTTTTGTTGTGTATGCGCTGAGAGTGTCCGTGCCCTTTTGTTGTGTATGCAGAAACATTGTGAAGCTGACGGACGAGATACGAAGGGCTAGACGGTCAGGGCTTCGGTATCAACTGAACATTGCCCTGTACTAAGAGTGTCCAACTCGGCACTGCACACATCTGAGTGCGCCCTCGCGAGATTGCACAGCGACATGCATGTCCAAGGCACAGTTGCAGCAGAACTGAAACACGGTAGAACTGACGAATACGGGACTCTCCGCAGGCCTTGGGGGTTGTTGATGATATGGGCCCGTTTGGGCTCCTCGGAATTGCTGTAACTCAGTACTCAACATTGCACATCATCGAATATATGGGGGGGGGGGGGGGGGAGGAGGAGTCAGAATACATGTCTGGTTTATGCCACAACTGGAAATATAAAACAGGAGACGCAAGCAGCCAGCTATGAGCCGCTGACTCTGACGCAAGCAGCCAGCTATGAATCGCTGACCCTGACGCAAGCAGCCAGCTATGAGTCGCTGACCCTGACACAAGCAGCCAGATAGGAGTCGCTGAATTCTGACGCAAGCAGCTAGCTCTGATTCTCTGACGCATCTGTTTGACGCCATAACTATGTACAGTGATGCGGCAAAAAGATTAGAAGAGTTACTTGAACAGGTGAAGATTAGACTTGAAGATATGTGTACACGACATAACAGATTAGCAAGACGATCAGTTGAACTGAAGGAAAAACTGGTTTAAAAAACCGACAAGGATAAAATTCAGTTTTAAAGAGATCATTAATAGCTGTGCCGACAGGTAAAAAAAAATGATGGACGTTTGTAATCAAAGATTTTGAAAGTTCTTATTTAGAACTTTATTGTACAACTATCAAGGAGACTATCACACGATTTGTGAAACAGAATAGCACCACTGTTTCCTTACTTGCATGCAGTAAAGGACGACTAAAGAGGAGTGTGCATGGAAATGGCAACATAATCATGCAACAGCCACAGCCATAAAACCGTAGTAGAAATAGCTGGAATCTGGCTTCCTAAAAGTTGTTTAGTGTAAGCAAAATGCAGTGAGATACCTGTGCTTCACCAAATAACTGGTACCTGCCTTTCTTAATTATACTGATCAGATGTAGAATACTAGCCAGATGACCGCACCTCACGCACATGCTATGCCAGACGACCCCACCTCACGCACATGCTATGCCAGACGACCGCACCTCACACACATGTTATGCAGCTGGTAACAGGCTTTGTTACAGAATCCTGGCCATCTTGGCGTGACAAACACGTTGATCCCTTTAGTATTAAGTATACCGTGAATCGTAATATTTTATTACAGCCAGGATAGCTCGATCATACCTCCTTCAGTGCGGAACATGATAGAAAGGCGTTCCAATTCCTTGTCTTACTCAAAATTCAGTCAAACAAATCAATATATAAACATCGGAAGATGTGGAGGCCCATTTGAAAACCAAAGAAATGAAAATCACGACACACATCCAAGACTTGTGCCAGTTGCATGGCCCCGACCAACATGACTTGACCCAGTTTCACGGCCCCGGCCCACAGGACTTGCGCCAGTTGCATGGCCACGACCCACATGACTTGACCCAGTTTCATGGCCCCGACCCACAGGACTTGTGCCAGTTTCATGGCCCCGACCAACATGACGTGCCAGTTTCACGGCCCCGGCCCACAGGACTTGCGCCAGTTTCATGGCCCCGACCCACAGGACTTGTGCCAGTTTCATGGCCCCGACCCACAGGACTTGTGCCAGTTTCATGGCCCCGACCCATAGGACTTGTGCCAGTTCCCATGGCCTTGATGTCTAACAGCCACGCGGGAACACACTAGGACAATAGGTCTACTAAAATCTAAAGTCCTGTACAACGTCGATGTAATAAAACACAATGGATGCCGACTTACCGATCACTAAGTTCAGCTAAGGCAAGAACAATGCGACAGAAGATCAGCCAAGTAGGGCGATGTGGCTAAGAGCCTGGCCGGATAACAATAACAGACCAACTAAGGGAAGTGAGCTCGCCAAACAAAACATTGACATCCAACAAGAGTTTCACACCGAACAACAGCCCCGAGATCCATGAAAGACAAAATGGGCCTTTAACTAGAGTGTGTAAGGGCTCACTGGCCAAGGTTGCTCACATATAAGTCATCAAGACACAATAAACGCTGCCAAGACACAACACACGTTGCCCAGACACAACACACGTTGCCCAAACACAACACACGTTGCCCAAACACAAAACACGTTGCCCAAACACAACACACGCTGCCCAAACACAGCACACGCTGCCCAGACACAACACCCTGCCCAGACACAACACACGTTGCCCAAATACAACACGCGTTGCCCAAACACAACACACGTTGCCCAAATACAACACGCGTTGTCCAGACACAACACGCGTTGCCCAAATACAACACGCGTTGCCCAAACACAACACACGTTGCCCAAATACAACACGCGTTGTCCAGACACAACACACACTACCCAGACACAACAGACGATGCACAGACACAACTCACGCTACCCAGACACAACAGACGATGCGCAGACACAACTCACGCTGCCCAGACACAACACACGCTACCCAGACACAACTCACGCTGTCCAGACACAACAGACGATGCCCAGACACAACAGACGATGCGCAGACACTACACACGCTACCCAGACACAACACACGCTACCCAGATACAACTCACGCTACTCAGACACAACTCACGCTGCCCAGACACAACACACGCTACCCAGACACAACTCACGCTGTCCAGACACAACAGACGATGCCCAGACACAACAGACGATGCGCAGACACTACACACGCTACCCAGACACAACACACGCTACCCAGATACAACTCACGCTACTCAGACACAACTCACGCTGCCCAGACACAACACACGCTACCCAGACACAACTCACGCTGCCCAGACACAACAGACGATGCGCAGACACTACACGTATCTCATTACACTTGTCATGGTCTATTGTTCAGGCACCTTGGTCAGTGCCCATGGCCTTCCTTAGCTACGTGCAATATAAGAAACACGATCTTGCACTGGTAATAAGCAGTATTATCTGTAAGAACATGCCGAGTTGCAAACGCGGAGTTGAAAGCAAATTACTTACTTACTTTCCGTGTCCAAACATCATGTCACACGGCATCCGTCCAGTATTCAGCAACTTGACCTACCTTGTCGTTCGCCTCCATCATGTCGTTCATGCCACAGGTTTCAGGGAGGTTGGGGCAGGACATCAGATGATTTTGGTCCTGAACTGCGCCGCATTCACATGAGTCGACATCTGAGTATCCCCATTTCTTCAAGTTCACTCTGCATCTTAACACACCAGTTCGAAGTATGTTCATTGTCTTCCAAATTGGGCCTCGCTAATTCTGACATATTTGTTTCGTCCTCAATTTTTGCCAAGGTTATTTCCTAGATAGGCGCAACTTTCCACCAATCACTCCATTATCTAACCATTAATCTTAATGAGGTACTACTTTCACTTGTGTTTTACCGTAGCCCGTAAGGGGAACAAATAACTGTAAGCGTCACCTGTCACACATTTCCACAGAGGCGAAAATAGGCTTTCGACCAGTTACCAAATACGAAAATATCGATCAATCAATCATTTAAAGTACATCGAACCTTTCAGTACTTAAGTCATCGACAATATCTGGTCTGCAACCACGGGCCTGGACAACTGTTTCTGCATCTCTTATTTGACGGCGTAACCATTTGACCGCAGTTCCCTGTTTATGCCTCTCTTATTTGACGGTGTAACCTTTTGACCATAGTTCCCTGTTAATGCCTCTCTTATTTGACGGTGTAACCATTTGACCGCAGTTCCCTGTTTATGCCTCTCTTATTTGACGGTGTAACCTTTTGACCATAGTTCCCTGTTAATGCCTCTCTTATTTGACGGTGTAACCATTTGACCGCAGTTCCCTGTTTATGCCTCTCTTATTTGACGGTGTAACCTTTTGACCATAGTTCCCTGTTAATGCCTCTCTTATTTGACGGTGTAACCATTTGACCGCAGTTCCCTGTTTATGCCTCTCTTATTTGACGGTGTAACCATTTGACCGCAGTTCCCTGTTAATGCCTCTCTTATTTGACGGTGTAACCATTTGACCATAGTTCGCTGTTTCTGCCTCTCTTATTTGACGGTGCAGCCATTTGACCGCATTTCCCTGTTTATGAATCTATTCTTTGACGGTGTAACCTTTTGACCGCAGTTCCTTGTATTGGTATCGCTTCTTTGACGGTGTAGCTTTTTGACCATAGTTCGCTGTTTATGCCTCTCTTCTTTGACGGTGTAGCTTTTTGACCATAGTTCGCTGTTTATGCCTCTCTTCTTTGACGGTGTAGCTTTTTGACCATAGTTCGCTGTTTATGCCTCTCTTCTTTGACGGTGTAGCCTTTTTGCCGCAGTTCCATCTCACATTCTCTTCTCCCTGAATCCATTGGTTTACCGAAACAAAACTAACAGGAAATGAAGCATATCTACACTCTATAGTAGAAGGTGCAACCGATGAGGGTTGGGCATGGAACCAGCTACTTCATTCTGTAGATGTTGTTATGGTAGATACTCGTACTAAGTTAATGCAATATTTATAGCAGGTTACAGTGGCTCTTCTTACATGGCGAAGTGTACTTGAGACGCTGGACGGCGGTACTTTTGTAGTACAATGGAAGGCTACCCACTTAGCTCACTCTTAGAGGATCACTGTGTCGATTCCCACCTCGTTGGCCAGACTGCTGTGGCACAACCTGTTCACATGAACCCTGGCATGGACATAGGTGAGGTAGCCTTCACATGGTTCACCTGTCTCTGGTGGTACTCTTCGCTCCCACCTTGATCCGTTTGTTTCACCTGTCTTCGATAGTTTTTCTTTCGCTCCCGAAATCCTGTAGAAACTATAAGCCACAAGCAAATGAATGAATGCTCCACCTTCACTACACCCTTCTCCCCTCCCTCTCTTATTTTTTTTGATTATAGGAGAAGAGCAGCTTAGCCAGTGGAATGCGTCGTGGGTGTTTATTATTATGTTGCATGTCATTGGTTTCATTCATGTGTTGGTAATTCTGAGTTTGTATCTCTCAATTTGGTCTACAACTGTTCTACCTGCGAGTTTATCATCCATCTTTGATTGGACCAGGCGTCAAATCTCGTCTCTCGTGAGATCAATGGACGCTGTAAACTTGCGAGTTTGGAAACCTTCCCCATTTCTTGCTTTGGTTTCTTGAATAGCGTTTGCCTTACATCTCGTTTGGTAGGTTGGTCGGCTATTTAACCTTGCAAGGCTCAAGGCCAAACAGAAGATCAGGTAGATCACCATTAAGAACTTACGTTTCGCTGATGATGCTGCAATTGTCGCCTACAGTCAGCAGCAGATTCAGAATTTGATAGATCACCTCTCCCAAGCGAGCGCAGATTTTGGTCTCACAATAAGTCTCACCAAAACACAGTGCTGGGACAGGAAGTAGATGCCACGTCAACTGTCAGCGTCGATAATTATGAACTGGCAGCTGTGTACCAATTCACGTACCTGTGATCCCTAAATAGCGACAAGCTCTCTCTAGACCAAGAAATAGACAGCCGCATTGGCAAATCTGCTGGTACATCTATTCGCCTCACAACGCTTCTTTGTGAAAACTAGAAGCTGCAAATTGAAATCAAGGCCATGGTGTACACGTGACATCCTATCAGGTAGTCAGACTTGGGAAACCTGTGTCAAACAGGAGCACAAGCTTAACACCTTCCGCAAACGGCGCCCGCGATCCATTCTTGGAATAACATGGCGGAGCAGAGTGACAAAAGCAGAGGTGCACTCTCACATCAGTCTCCCAATGATGTACGCTGTACACAGGGGCAGTAAAGACTACGGTGACTTGGTCATTTTCGTCGCATGGTAGATGGTCGCATGGAAGATGGTCGCATGGAAGATGGGCGCACGGTGGATGGTCGAACGGAAGATGGTCGCATGAAAGATGGTCGAATGGAAGATGGTCGCATGGAAGATGGTCGCATCTCCAAAGACATCTATGGACAGTTGGCGGATGGCAAGAGAACAGTCAGCCGACCACAGTTGAAGTTCAAAGATGTGTACAAGCATTATATACAAGCCCTGAACATGAGTCTGACATCCTTAGACGACGAAGCTGCAGACTGATCCCAGTGGAGTTATACCTCTTGCAACACGAAGATGGGAAACAACAACAACACCGCAAGCAGAAAGAAAACAAAAAAAGCTAAGTATATATTTGTGTTTACCAATCAAAGGTATTATCATCATATAACCAGTTATGCCTGAAAGGGCCTAATACTGCTGCACGCTCAACTTCCCCCCGATGACCTAATATTCGTGTTATATCCTGAATGCGGCTTGTTCGTATACATCTCACAAAATGTGTTATAATTGTCTCTGGCAATCAATAATCTCATATGGAGACCAATAATAGACATCTAGTGCAAGGTGTTTCCTGGCTTAATTATCAATGGAGTAGGTTATTTTGGGAAACACTAAATAGAGTTACAGTATTGGTTATCGAGTGATAAGTTGTGGAAGCTGAAATAGGTTCAATTTGGATGAAAATAGGAGTCGCAGATGCAGTATTCACATGAAGACAAGTGACAGGCCATCATTCAAATTGATACAATTGGACATTGTGAGGCCAGTAGATCTAAAGCCAAAGGAAGCAGAAAGAATGCAAAAACAATTACATGTTTCTATTATACTGGAATACTAGAATGCTTGAATCATCGAACACATGTACTGGAATACTTTAATACTAGAGTCTTATGATACTGGATTGTGTACTTAAATAGTGGAGTCCTGGAAAACTGGAATCCCAAAATATATGTTCTTAGGTAACGGAATGTTAGTTCTGGAAAAATAGTTTAGATATACTGAAATATTATGGTCCTGAATTACTGGAATCCATGAATGAATGTAATTGAGTATTGGAATCCTGAAATACGTGTACTGTTATCCATGAATTAATGTATTTGAATACTGGAATCCTGAAATAAATGTACTGGAATCAAAGAATAAATGCTATAACAGTTAGTTCGGTTCAGTTCAAGTGCCATCTCCACATCGAAGGTCGGCTGCAATGGATCTCCAGTGTACTCAACCTCTTGCTATAAAGGTGCAGTCTAACAGACTTTTTCCAGTCCATCTCCTGTTGTTATCCACCACTTAAAGCATTGTCTTGCCTCTTGAACGACTGCCTTCCACACTACCCCCCCCTCCCTCCTCAGTATGGTCTTCAACAAGGAGGTATGTCTTGTTATAGGACCAAAATAACGTAACTGTCTAACCTGATTTTGGTCATAAATTCTCTTTTCACGCCTAACTTTTTCAATACATCCGCATTTGTTTTCTTGTCTTTCCAAGAAATGCAATCCGATCTTCTATAAACCCACTTTTAGAAGGTTTCAATACTTTGTTCCAACTTGTTGTTCAGTGCCCATGTTTCTGGGCCATAAAGTTGTGACGAGTATTCACAACACCTGACAATTCTCATTTTCATTTATGATTTATCTGTTTGGATGTCGGTATGTGTCGCATATTGCTGAACACCATCTTGGCCATACCTTTTTTTTCTTTCTGATTTCTTTTTGACAGCTGCCTTCTTCCAATATTTTAAGATCTAGGTAGGAGAAACTCTGTATCTGTTCCATTAGTTGATCATTTATGTTTATCTGCATACATGGTTTCTTGTCACTTTTCTCAATTATCATAGTCTTTGTTTTCTTTATGTTTATGTCTAATACAAACAATTGACTTATTTTCCATATTGTTGTCACAAGATCCTGTAATTCTTGCTCACTTTTTGCCATGAAAAAGTATAAGCTCATATCTAAGGTTATTCATTGGCACTCCTCCAATGACATGCCCTGGCATCCCCTCTATCTGTTTGAATATTTGTTCTGTGAAGATATTAAAAAGACAAAAGGATAATACACATCCCTGTCTCACTCCTCTATTCACATCTATACTTGGAGAGCATTATTTCCTGATTTTACTTTAGCAGTTTGTTCCTTGTATAGATTACTGAACATTCTTATGTCTTTATCATCTATACCTTTTTCTTCGACACATTTAATTAATTGCCCATGTTGGACTCTGTCAAAAGTCTTTTGGTAGTCTTTGAAGCAAATACAAATGTCATTAGGTATTTCTATATATTTCTCTGTCAGAGTTCTCAAACAGAAAATTGCTTCCTTTGTCCCATTACACTTTCGATAACTGGAACCGTGTTTTTGTAACACTGGAATATTAGAACAAGTGTGCTGGTGTACTGGAATCATAGAATAACTGATGTAATACTGGAATATCGGAACACGTGTGCTGGTGTACTGGAATCATAGAATAGCTGATGTAATACTGGAATATTGGAACACGTGTGCTGGTGTACTGGAATCATAGAATAGCTGATGTAATACTGGAATATTGGAACACGTGTGCTGGTGTACTGGAATCATAGAATAGCTGATGTAATACTGGAATATTGGAACACGTGTGCTGGTGTACTGGAATCATAGAATAACTGATGTAATACTGGAATATTGGAACACGTGTGCTGGTGTACTGGAATCATAGAATAGCTGATGTAATACTGGAATATTGGAACACGTGTGCTGGTGTACTGGAATCATAGAATAACTGATGTAATACTGGAATATTGGAACACGTGTGCTGGTGTACTGGAATCATAGAATAGCTGATGTAATACTGGAATATTGGAACACGTGTGCTGGTGTACTGGAATCATAGAATAGCTGATGTAATACTGGAATATTGGAACACGTGTGCTGGTGTACTGGAATCATAGAATAGCTGATGTAATACTGGAATATTGGAACACGTGTGCTGGTGTACTGGAATCATAGAATAGCTGATGTAATACTGGATTACTATAATATTGGAATATTTGAATACTGAAGTAATGGAATATGGAATCCTGGTATTCAATCAGCCACGAATCCTGGTATTCAATCAGGCACGAATCCTGGTATTCAATAAGGCACGTAACTTGGACCCGATCTTATTTTCTAACCTCGGTCTGGAAGCTCTTAAATTTGTCCGGTACTGACTTCCTTGGTCTGTTGTTCGGGAACTTCTTTGGCTACTCGTAGTAGATGTGTGGGTTGTTTCCCTAGCACCTTTCTATATCTAGGGAAGGTAATGCTCTACCGTGCCCATACCCCAGACTTTTTCCCGTTGAAACTTAACCTACCCACCAGAATTGGGTCTGCGCACTTCCAATGTTCATGCTGGTTACAGTAAAGCTCTCACTGTGTGAGGAATTGTTATTGCACGTGGTATTGTTTCTAAGGCTTTTTTCCTACCTGTTTCACATATAGTTTGTGGTATTGTTCCTAGAGATATCTTTCCTTCCTGTTTCACATATAGTTTGTGGTATTGGTTCTAGAGATTTCTTTCAAACGAAAATCGCGACCCGATCCTCGGGATGATTGTTAGTGACACGTTCTACAGTCCAATGTGTTGTGGAGTATTCTACCTCAGAGGAGTAAAAGGAAACTTATACAGTGAAAGAGTGAAATCCCGATTTGTTGAAATATGATTGTTGCTAGGGAACAATTTCTCCATACTAGACTTTCATGGGAAATAGACGTCCAATGGAAGAGCAAGAGTGCATTGAAAAGGAAGAGTGCATTGAAAGAGGTGAACAATAATGAAAGGGATAGCGACTGATGGAAAAGGTAAGGAAAGAGGTAATGGAAGAGGTGGGATGTAATGGGAGAGGTGGGATGTAATGGGAGAGGTGGGATGTAATGGCAGAGGTGGGATGTAATGGCAGAGGTGGGATGTATTGGGATAGGTGGGATGTAATGGGAGAGGTGGTATGTAGTGGCAGAGGTGGGATGTAATGGCAGAGGTGGGATGTAATGGGAGAGGTGGGATGTAATGGCAGAGGTGGGATGTAATGGCAGAGGTGGGATGTATTGGGATAGGTGGGATGTAATGGGAGAGGTGGGATGTAATGGCAGAGGTGGGATGTAATGGCAGAGGTGGGATGTAATGGGAGAGGTGGGATGTAATGGGAGAGGTGGGATGTAATGGCAGAGGTGGGATGTAATGGCAGAGGTGGGATGTAATGGGAGAGGTGGGATGTAATGGGAGAGGTGGGATGTAATGGCAGAGGTGGGATGTAATGGCAGAGGTGGGATGTAATGGGAGAGGTGGGATGTAATGGCAGAGGTGGGATGAAATGGCAGAGGTGGGATGTAATGGCAGAGGTGGGATGTAATGGCAGAGGTGGGATGTAATGGCAGAGGTGGGATGTAATGGCAGAGGTGGGATGTAGTGGGAGAGATGGGATGTAATGGGAGAGGTGGGATGTAATGGGAGAGGTTGTGTAATTGGATAGTGGGTGTAATGAGAGAGGGCGGGGTAATGGGAGAGGAGTGTAATGAGAGAGGTGGGTGTAATGGAATAGGGGGTGTAATGAGAGAGTGGGGTAATGTGAGAGGGGGTGTAATGATAGAGGTGGGATGTAATGGGAAAGGGGGTGTTATGGGAGAGGTGGTGTGTAATGGGAAAGGTGGGGCGTAATGGGAGAGGTGGTGTAATGGGAGAGAGGGTGTAATGGGAGAGGTGGTGTAATCGGAAAGTTGGGGTGTAATGGGAGAGGTGTTGTGTAATGGGAAAGGTGGGGTGTAATGGGAGAGGTGGTGTGTAATGGGAGAGGTGGTATAATTTGAGATGTGGGGTGTAATGGGAGAGATGGGGCGAAATGGGAGAGATGGGGTGTAATGGGATAAGTAGAGTGTAATTGTAGAGAGATGGTATAATGATGCACCGAGAGACCTGCGGTGTCAGGCACAGAATAGTTCAGACAGAAGGACCTCACTGTTCGTTGACTGAAAGATATATTAGAAAATATTTTCACCTTTTATTTAAAAATTCGAATGATATCTTATTTCATAAATTGTTTCAACATTCACCTCCTCTCTGCACTCTCTCCCTCACCAACATTCACCTCCTCTCTGCACTCACTCCCTTACCAACATTCACCTCCTCTCTGCACTCACTCCCTCACCCACATTCACCTCCTCTCTGCACTCACTCCATTACCAACATTCACCTCCTCTCTGCACTCACTCCCTCACAACATTTACCTTCTCTCTGCACTCACTCCCTGACCAACATTCACCTCCTCTCTGCACTCACTCCCTCACCAACATTCATCTCCTCTCTGCACGCACTCCCTGACCAACATTCACCTCCTCTCTGCACTCACTCCCTCACCAACATTCACCTCCTCTCTGCACTCACTCCCTCACCAACATTCACCTCCTCTCTGCACTCACTCCCTTACCAACATTCACCTCCTCTCTGCACTCACTCCCTCACCAACATTCACCTCCTCTCTGCACTCACTCCCTGACCAACATTCACCTCCCCCTCGCCTTCAAGTCTCAGTGTACATTTATTTGGAGGTAGTCATTTGGAGGGGAAAACGAGTCATAAATTACTCAAAGGGCGGATAATTTTGACAGGAAGTAACACTTTAATTGATAGAGGTTGGAGTTACGTAACTGAAAACCTAAAAATAGAAGGCCGGTAGAGTTCTGAACACGCCATTAAACACAATAGGATTCTGTTTCTTTTCTGTATGCGTTTTCTATCAGAAAATCGTATTTTTCTTTCTTAGTTTCGTTTCTTAATCATGCTTTTTATTTCACCATAGTTAAATAACAGAGGAATGCTCAGTAGATGCTCGTGTTTTAGGAGAGTCGTAAGAGCAGAAACGTAACGAAACCTGCCAGGCTTGTCGTGAGAGATGAATAAGGAGGGTTGCGGATGGGACCAGTCATCCAGTCGAAAGAACAAAAAATCGGAGCCTCTTCATTCCATGGCAAAAGAGGGGAGTCTCACGAAGAGAGCCTCACGAACATAGAGCATCACGAAGAGAGCATCACGAAGAGAGTATCACGAGGAGAGTATCGCGAAGAAAGCTTCACGAAGAGAGCCTCACAAGGAGAGCCTCAGGAGGAAAACCTCAGGAGGAGAGCATCACGAAGAGAGTATCACGAAGAGAGCATCACGAAGAGATCACGAAAAAAGCCTCACGAGGAGAGCCTCACCAAGAGAGCCTCACGAAGGAAGCCTAAGGAGCAGAGCCTCATGAAGAGAGCCTCATGAAGAGAGCCTCACGAAGAAAGCCTAAGGAGCAGAGCCTCATGAAGAGAGCCTCACGAAGAGCGCCTCATGAAGAGAGCCTAAAAAGCAGAGCCTCATGAAGAAAGCTTCACGAAGATAGCCTCACAAGGAGAGCCTCACGAAGAGAGCCTCACGAAGAAAGCCTAAGGAGCAGAGCCTCATTAAAAGAGCCTCACGAAGAAAGCCTAAGGAGCAGAGCCTCATGAAAAGAGCCTCATGAAGAAAGCCTAAGGAGCAGAGCCTCATGAAGAGAGGCTCACGAAGAAAGCCTAAGGAGTAGAGCCTCGTGAAAAGAGCCTCACGAAGAAAACCTAAGGAGCAGAGCCACATGAAAAGAGCCTCACGAAGAAAGCCTAAGGAGCAGAGCCTCATGTAGAGAGCCTCACGAGGAGAGCCTCACGAGGACAGCCTCATGTAGAGAGCCTCACGAGGAGAGCCTCACGAGGAGAGCCTCACAAATTTTTAACGGACCAATCTGAAAAAAATCCCATAAGATTCTCTACAAATCATGATCTTCATCATTATCTATTCGTTTGGTTCCCTTGGAGGGGATTCCGTGGCGAAGTGGTTAAGCCGTCGGCCTCGTGATCGGATGGTATGGGTTCGACTCCGGACTCCGCCGTCCTTTTCACGGATGCATCTTGTAGTCGCTCTCTGGTCGTCTTGTCCTTGACTTGCCACTGGGATCGGGCGGCACGAGACGAGAGAGTGAGGATAAAATGTAGCGAAGTTAAGCCTTGCAAAAAATAACGCTAGCACAATTAATTATGCGATCATCGTCTACGATGGACGGCGGCCTTTGCCTTTGCCTTGGTTCCCTTGGAGCATAGGGCTGCAACAGATGCTTTTCATCTTTTCCTTCTCTATGCCGCCATCTTGATTCCCGCCAAAGAGACCTCGATTGAACCTCGGCCTTTCGATGTTTCTTGGCCTTCCTACTGGTCTCTTTCCCTGAGTGTTCCAATCCAGATAATATCTGGTTATACTGTCCAGCATCTTTCTGAAAGTGTGTCCGATCGATGTTCCCTTTGTCGCTCCAATCTCCTACTGTGCTTGTTGTGTTCTATCCAACATATCTGTGTCTTCCCTTGCCTCTGGCCATCTAACAAAAACTATACGATAAAAACACTAGTTAATGAAGGTCTGCAGTCTCGAGGTGATACCAATAGTCACATGCCATGTCTCAGAGCCATACGGCTGGTCCGACTTGACACTCGTGTTAGAGAAGCGACTGTAGAGTTATTGCCAGTAGAGATCTTCCCAAATAATCTGACATATCCCTCTGAAGGAATCAGTTTAGAGCCAACCTAAGAATATATACGAGATATTTAACAGATATATCGATATCTTCATGCAATCTTGCACTCTCTAGCCTCTGAACAGGTCGCAGGAACGTGGCGCGTGGCAGGGTCAGTGGAGTCATGCCAGCCCCTACTTCGCCTTGCTTCTAACTCCAATGACATGGGTGCAGGGATGCACTTTTGAGGCGGCATAGTTCATACCGAAAATAATATTGTAACACATTTTTTGTTCTAAAACAGTGGAAATTCCAGAATTAATTAATGAATCAAAACTGTTTCAGCCCCCTGTGAAGCATAGGTCTCCAATAAATACATATCAAATAATCAAATGTTGATCTGTTCATATTGTGTTTGCGTTTTTCTGGCTTAAAGTTACTACAAGATGGGGTAGCCAGCCCCATGCCAAACCCTCATCAGTCGCTTCTCATGGCATGCCTAACATGTTACAGTGGTTTTATTCTTTTGTTTTTTTTCGAACCCCGTTAGCACTTGGGCGATTATAAAAACTGGTAGGAACACAACCATTTGGGAGTTAGCTGACCTTGTGACCTACAACTGTAACACAATCTGGGTATGTACTTGCACGAGAAAATGGGCTGTCATCAGTCATCACACATCAGTCATCACACATCAGTCATCACAATCATCACACATCAGTCATCACACATCACATATCAAAAATCACACATCAGTCATCACACAACAATCATTACACATCACAACACAGAAATACCAAGTCTCAATATCATGTATGAGGAACTACTTTGAAATGCACAGACACCAAATATTGATGTACCTAACCCGTGCATTGCCCGGCCGATATCAGGAAACAAACAACTGTACGGCTGACTTCAAAGGCAGCCATCCGTTGTGGGAACATCACACTATGCTGTACACCAAGTATGTGCTAAATGTTGACTAAGCAATGTTGTGTGGAGGACTACCAAACTCATGAAGAAAGACAAAAGCACAGGACATGCATATAACAAGTGGGTGTGTTCAACATGTTCCTATAGACGAAGTAAGTTACACTTTTTATTTTGCGCTTACCTGTCCAGTGGATCTGACTACAGCACGAATATAAAAGTTGTCCTTTATTTATTTATATCAATGTAACTGTCATATCGTTGTCAAACAGTGTCATCCGGGCAGAAGTCTCGGTGGGCAACATACTGTTCGCGAATGTGTAGCTGTGGACCTCAGTTCTACCTGATGAGGTTGCTAGTCTTACTCACGACCTTTAATCCCCTTCTCCGACTTGCTTCTTCTTCTTCTTCTTCTTCTTCTTCTTCTTCTTCTTCTTCGTTCGTTCTCAATCTCCCACTACCAAACCCTGAAAGGGCTTAAGTAGCAGAATGTAGTCCAGAGAACGGAATGCGTTGTGTCGTAGTTTACAGCTTGGCTGCGATATTTGCACCTTTCGGTCCAACACATCCGACTTGAGCAAAAAATTTTTGAGTACCGGGTTAGCATTCCCTCTTCGATCCCTTCTCCTTAGCCAGTCTGCCCTGCTTCAGCTGCAGCCTGTTATCCAGGATCACCACGTTGAGGTGTAGATGGGTCTTGGCAGCTATGGTTCGCTGGCCCTGACGCTATCAGTCAGCTATGGGTCGCTAACCGCTGCAGCATCTTGATCCCCGACTTACATCAAAGGTTACAGTAGTTGCATTAATGTCAAGGCGTATAGCACTGGGCTGATAAGGGAATGAAAGAACAAATAACGTACTTCCCTCGTGGATCCCAGAAAGAAGAAGAAGTAATCGACGGAACAAAATGGAATATGTTGACCATAAAACAAAAATTGAAAACAACAACAGCGGAAGACCGTTCGCTTGAGGGAGATATTGAGAGGCGAGTGGCGTAAGTAATAGGGCTCAAGAATGTTGACTGAGGCAAACACAAGATGGCTGGTTAAATAAGCCACTCATTCGATTTTCAGTAGAGTTACCTTTCCTGATGTCCTGTAATGTGATCCAGTCATAACAAGAGAAAAACTGACAGTTTCGGGTCAAACTTGACAAGAGAAAAGTTAACAGTTTCGGACTAAACTTGACAAGAGAAAAGCTGACAGTTTCGGACTAAACTTGACAAGAGAAGTTATGAGAAACATTGGACAAGTAGATACAGTTTTCCTCATGTTTTCTACACCAATTCTCTTCTTGTCTCGAAGTTCTCCCGTCTTCTTACATCATTTCTCTTATTGTCTTGTCATCCTATCATCTTGTCTGTTTATCCATTAATTGTCATCTACATTATATGTCACTTTATTTTAAACTTCGTCCTTCTACACGCATTTTTCACTTGTCTTAAACTCTGTCTGTCTTCATCGAGTGTCCTTGTTTTCCTGAACTAGTTATGTCTTCTTTCGTCATTCTGTCTACCTGTTCTTTATCTTCTTATCGTTTTTTATTCTGCCATTTTAGTTCTCATGTCTTAATGTTCTAGAACTTTCTTGTCTTCCAATCTCTCATCTTGTCTGTCCCATAACCTTAGAGGCCGGACTGGCACACCATCTCCCTACATTACGATGCACCTGTTACCACCTCAAGCTGTCTACTGTTAATGTTACCGTCTCTACCAAGACTTTGCATGCCCGATTCTGGTCTCTGTCTCTTCAGTGCTGCTTTGGGAGACCTCTCTTCAGTGCTGCTTTGGGAGACCTCTCTCCAGTGCTGCTTTGGGAGACCTCTCTTCAGTGCTGCTTTAGGAGACCTCTCTTCAGTGCTGCTTTGGGAGACCTCTCTTCAATGCTGCTTTGGGAGACCTCTCTTCAGTGCTGCTTTAGGAGACCTCTCTTCAGTGCTGCTTTGGGAGACCTCTCTTCAATTCTGCTTTGGGAGACCTCTCTTCAGTGCTGCTCTGGGAGACCTCTCTTCAGCGCTTTTGGTAGACCTCTCTCCAGTGCTGCTTTGAACGATCTATGATCCAATTCTAGACACCACCTCTCCAGTGCTGCTTTGGGAGACCTCTCGTCAGTGCTGCTTCTAGAGACCAGCTCTCCAGTGCTGCTTTGGGAGACCTCTCTTCAGTGCTGCTTCTAGAGACCACCTCTCCAGTGCTGCTTTGGGAGACCTCTCTTCCTATTGCCCAGGAACTGTACCTAAAAGTCTTAAACTGTCTTGCTTTCGATATCTCAGATATGTACCCCTCCTCCCCCTCTACCTCACTACAATATTATATCATATTCAGAATACTACCCTTCCCCATTGTCTTCCTCTGCCTCACTTGTCCTCCTACAGTAGTATTTAATATTAATCCCCACCCCCTTGCCCTATCATTTGCCTCCCATGACCTCCTCCAGTATCTTATAATATATTAACCTCAGCCCCCCCCCCCCCTCGTCCACCCCTCCTACCTTTCCCTATCATTTTTCTCCAATGCCCTCCTCAAATGGCTTCTAATATATTAACCTCCCCCCTCCCTCCCATACCCCACCCCTCTTTTACTCTGCCTTATTTGTCCTCAAATCTTCTGCACTCTTATTTATCCAGCCTCAATGACCTTCAGACATCCAATCTTCGTTCCCTCAATATCCCCTCTCCCCTCCCCACCTAGTCAACTCCCCCACAATCATACCTCTCTGTTCTCTTTCGTCTTTTCTTTCCTAAAGTCTAGACAGACCGCGACCTGAATGTCAATAAATTAAACAGACAGATCGACAGACAGACAAAATGTGTCTTCCCTGCCTCCCTCGTCATGTCAACATTTGTCGCTCCAGCGGGCAAATCTAGTATTCACTTCTTGTTCATGTACGCGCGAGAACTGGAGAAAGTCCAATAACCAGAAAAGCATTCTTTGTGAAATTTCAGCATCTGACATGACAGGAAATCCTTATTCAAGAAGCTCTTGATAGTTCCTCGTTCAAAAATCTCTTTGTACACGTGGCTCACAGATGTCTTGACGAACAGCCAGTGGTAACATATACCAGATCACAATTCTCAAGATGAGCCGAACACGCACGCAAAAAGCACCAGAGCAAAATCCAAGAGAAAAACCAAACAAATGGATATCGATTATGCTACTGCATGAAAACCGCCCTATCCTAGATGACTCTCCAAGTCACATGATTGCACACTCCGACATTCAGAAAAGTTAAAATGCTGCTGAGTGTGGAGGAGACACTGGGTTGGATAGAAATGCCTCAACTTTGAAACATTGATATAAGATTGGACAACAGTCTTTGTGATCAGAGGAAGATGAAGAAGAAGAAAAGAAAAGCAGAAGTGGTCGACAGGAAGGTGAAGAAGAAGATGAAGAATAATAAAAAGAGAAGAGGACGGAGAAGAAGAAGAAGAAGAAGAAGATGACGACGAAAAAGAAGAACAAGAAAAAGAGACGAAGAACAAGAATAAGAAGAACAAAAACAAGAACAAGAAGAAGAAGACGAAGAAGAAGAACAAATTCAAGAAGAAGAAAACGAAGAAGAATAACAAGAAGAAGAAGAACAAGAACAAGAACACAAACAAGAAGAAGAAGAAGAAGAAGAAGAAGAAGAAGAAGAAGAACAAGAAGAAGATAACTGAAGAAATGACATTTAGAAAAGTAAAAACAATGAAACGAAAAATATCATCTGAAACCAACGGTACAGTGACGCTGACAACAACCAGCCGACGCATCTCTTGCTGCTTGCATCAGGGTCAGTGGCTCATAACTGACCAACATCACTATTTCGTCTCCAGGTGGCGACCCTCAAAACAGACTGTAATCATGCAGTCTGGCTTACATATTAGGGACCGGATCGGGAAGGCATCCCGGTCCTAGAAATAGCCCAGTTTAAATCGGATATGTCAGACCAAAAGGCGCACATATCACAGCCTCGCTGTAAATTAGGGACTCGTCACAAACGTCCTTTTCAGGGCGAACACGGAAAGTTCTCTTTCTGTTACTAAGAATCGACGTCTCTGCACTCCGGGCATACCCATAGGTGATCAGTCTCTCCCATCAAATGGTAAGGTATGGATGCTGATGGTCCCTGTAGCTTACTGGTTGTACACTCTCCTGCGACGTTCTCTCATGCGCCCCTCTCCGCTCGAATCTCGTTTAATGTCCAAACTTTGCAGTCTGTGGATTGTTGTTTCATCTATTGCGGTGTCCTCATCCAGCAGGCAGTCATTGATTGATTTCAAAATGTCACTTCTATCCATCACTAATGTGTCCATGATGGTAGCGTCTGAAGCTAAGATGTCAGCTCTTTCATTGCCCTGAACAACGGCATGAGCAGACAGTGATGTGCAGGTCAGCGAAAACAGAAGAAGAAGACAGAATGGAGCGGTGAACACAGACAATCTAATCAAACAGATGCAAGCTCAGCTTTTTGTAGTAAGTGCATGACTTCTACAGAACGTCATCCGTACAGCTGTCGGCCTATTTGACTGTCAAGTAGGTGCATGACTTCTACTGAACGTCATCCGTACAGCTGTCAGCCTATTTGACTGTCAAGTAGGTGCATGACTTCTACTGAACGTCATCCGTACAGCTGTCGGCCTATTTGACTGTCAAGTAGGTGCATGACTTCTACAGAACGTCATCCGTACAGCTGTCGGCCTATTTGACTGTCAAGTAGGTGCATGACTTCTACTGAACGTCATCCGTACAGCTGTCGGCCTATTTGACTGTCAAGTAGGTGCATGACTTCTACAGAACGTCATCCGTACAGCTGTCGGCCTATTTGACTGTCAAGTAGGTGCATGACTTCTACAGAACGTCATCCGTACAGCTGTCAGCCTATTTGACTGTCAAGTTTCCTGGCAGGTGGGCAGTGTGGTAGGTTGCCATTTCTTTCCGTACACACAGAAGCGGTAGTATCTAGAAAAAAAATCGTGTCCACCAAACGACCGACGCAGATTATTTAGAAATGATCGACAAATAATATTCAGGCTACAATCCGGTTTACTGGAGATACGGATGTCATGTGTTTACTGAAGACGTGGATATCATCTGCTTACTGGAGACATGGATATCATCTGTTTACTGGAGACATGGATAGCATCTGTTTACTGGAGACACGGATATCATCTGTTTACTAGAGACACGGATTACATCTGTTTACAGGAGACATGGATACCATATGTTTCCAGGAGACACAGATATCATCTGTTTACAGGAGACACGGATATCATCTGTTTACATGAGACATGGATATCATCTGTTTACAGGAAACATGGATATAATCTATTTACTGGAGACACGTATATCATCTGTTTACATGAGACATGGATATCATCTGTATACAGGAGACACGGAATCATCATCTGTTTACTGGATATATGGATATCATCTGTTTACAGGAGACATTGATATCATCTGTTTACTGGAGATATGGATATCATCTGTTTACTGGAGACATGGATATCGTCTGTTTACTGGAGACATGGATATCATATGTTTACTAGAGACATGGATATCATATGTTTACAGGAGACACGGATGTCATCTGTTGACAGGAGACACGGATATAATCTGTTTACTGGAGACATGGATATCATCTGTTTACTGGAGACATGGATATCATCTGTTTACTTGAGACATGGATATCATCTGTTTACAGGAGACATGGATATCGTATGTTTACAGGAGACACGGATATCATCTGTTTACAGGAGACACGATTATCATCTGTTTACATGAGACATGGATATCATCTGTTTACAGGAGACATGGATATAATCTATTTACTGGAGACACGGATATCATATGTTTACAGGAGACACGGATATTTTCTGTTTACTGTAGATATGGATATCATCTGTTTACTGGAGACACGGATATCATCTGTTTACTAGAGACACGGATATCATCTGTTTACAGGAGACATGGATATCATATGTTTACAGGAGACACGGATATCATCTGTTTACAGGAGGCACGGATATCATCTGTTTACGGGAGACATGGATATCATCTGTTTACAGGAGACATGGATATCATCTATTTACTGGAGACACGGATATCATCTGTTTCCAGGAGACATTGATATCATCTGTTTACAGGAGACATGGATATCATCTATTTACTGGAGACACGGATATCATCTGTTTCCAGGAGACATTGATATCATCTGTTTACAGGAGACATGGATATCGTCTGTTTACTAGAGACATGGATATCATCTGTCTGATTATTTGACCATGGGGAGGACAGACATTTAGTGTGGCCCTGTTCACCCTGCTTGTCGACAGTAAGAGAGAAGCTGAATTCAGCGGTAAACTGGTACCTAGTCCTGCTTTTGTGACATGAAGATAGTGTTGAGCCTAGCTGATTTAATCCACCTTACAACATATAGAGCCTCACACAACAATATCAATCCCAGACTCACTCACTCCCAGACTCACTCACTCCCAGACTAACTCACTCCCAGACTCACTCACTCCCAGACTCACTCACTCCCAGACTAACTCACTCACAGACTGACTCAATCCCAGACTCACTCACTCAGTGACTCGCTCACTCACTCCCTCCCAGACTCATTCACTCACTCAAAATTTATCTCACTCCCAGACTCACTCACTCACAAACTCGCTGACTCCCAGACTCACGCACTCCCAGACTTACTCAGTCCAAAATTCGCTCACGTCCAGACTCACTTACTCCCAGACTCACTCACTCCCAGATTCGTTCACTCCCAAATTCGCTCACTTACAGACTCACTCACTCCAAGATTCGCTCATTTCCAGACTCACTCACTCCAAGACTCACTCACTCCCAGATTCGCTCACTCCTAGATTCACTCACTCCCAGACTCACGCACTTCCAGACTTACTCACTCCCAGACTTACTCCCTCCCAGACTTACCCACCCAGAGACTTGCTCACTCAGAGACTCGATCCCTCACAGACTAACTCACTTCCGAATTCACTCACTCATCGAGTTACTCATTCACAGACTCACGCAATAACAGACTAACTCATTCAGAAACTCACTCCCTCACAGACTCACTCGCCCCCAGACATACTCACACCTAGACTTACTCACACATAGGCTCGTTCACTCTCAAACTTACTCACTCCGAGACGCTTACTCACAAACTTACT
Source organism: Ariolimax columbianus (assembly GCA_036924085.1). Classification (NCBI taxonomy): domain Eukaryota; kingdom Metazoa; phylum Mollusca; class Gastropoda; order Stylommatophora; family Arionidae; genus Ariolimax; species Ariolimax columbianus. The sequence goes on along the minus strand of JAVGWX010000002.1, from coordinate 158,105,595 downwards.
CAGTCCCGACTTACTCACTTAGAGATTCACTCACTCAGACGCTCACTCACAGACTTACTTACTCCCAGACTCACTCACAGACTCACTCATTTGTTAACCCCACTAACCCGCTCACACACTCACTAACTCATTCCCTTGCTCGCGCAATCAATTACTCACTCACTCAACGACCTCACATACTCCATCCTTCCCATTCTTACCACTGGCTCCTACGCTCGTACATTCATTGACTCGCGAATTGCTCAATTCATCGTTCGCTCATTTCATAACTCGCTCACTCAATTACTCGCAAGTCAACTACCTCGCTCACTCATTCCTTTGCTCGCCAACTCAATTATTCACTACCTCCCTATTACATTATTCCCGTATTACCTAACTCACTTCTACACTCACACACTCGCTTCCTCACTTAAACACTCGCTTATTCATACACTCGCCCCGCTATACCTGCGCACCTACAATCAGACACACTCGCACACATTTGCTATTGGACAAGTCCTCCGTTGTACCTTAGTGTACACAGACAATGAAAGATGTACACGGGCAATGAAAGATGTGCACGGGCAATGAAAGATGTACACGGGCAATGAAAGATGTGCACGGGCAATGAAATATGTACACGGGCAATGAAAGATGTGCACGGGCAATGAAAGATGTGCACGGGCAATGAAAGATGTACACGGGCAATGAAAGATGTACACGGGCAATGAAAGATGTACACGGGCAATGAAAGATGTACACGGGCAATGAAAGATGTACACGGGCAATGAAAGATGTACACGGGAAATGAAAGATGTACACGGGAAATGAAAGATGTTTACGGGAAATTAAAGATGTTCACGGGAAATTAAAGATGTTCACGGGAAATGAAAGATGTACACATGTTCATTAAACAAAATTGTTGTGCAATGTTTAAAAAGAAGAAAAAAAGAGAGAAATTAGAAAAGAGAGAAGGAAGAAGATAGAAGAGGTAGAAGAGAAAGAAAAGATCGATAGAAAAGGGAAAGGAAGGAGAGAAAAGACACGAGAAAGAGGCGGGGGATTGGACAGAGAAAAGAGACAAAGATAGACGAGAGAGAGATAAAAGACAGGAAAGACGGGAAGAGAAGACATGCAAGAAAGGAGTGAGCAGGAGAGAAGAGAGAACCGAGAGAGGAACGAACGGAAGAGATAGAAAAAATGTTGGAGTTGTGTCATATGTTGAATCAATCAGAAGAAATTATCTGAGGAAAGTGAAACCTGGAGCGAGAGAGAGAAAGAGACAGAGAGAGAGAGAGAGAGATGGAACGAAATAAGTCGGGAAGACGTACACAGGCAGAGGAAATGAAGATGCTTGTAATAGCACGCAGAAGGTGTGTAACAGTTGAAGAAAATGTCATCTTGGATTTCCATTGCTACAGAACAAAAATCAATGTCTAACTTTAAAGTTACGCGGGATAGACTGACATGTCTGCTAGGCGCTAATGTAGCAGGTCATTGCCAGTTGAAGCCTGCGATTCGCAAGTTCAAATATCCTTTAATCAGTTTCATTAAATAAAGGACAAACATTTATAAATGCCCATTAATCTGTTTCCTTAGATAAAGGACAAACATTTACAAATGTCCATTAATCTGTTTCCTTAAATAAAGGATAAACATTTACAAATATCCATTAATCTGTTTCCTTAAACAAATGACAAACATTTTCAAATATCCATTAATCTGTTTCCTTAAATAAAGGACAAACATTTACAAATGTCCATTAATCTGTTTCCTTAAATAAAGGACAAACATTTACAAATGTCCATTAATCTGTTTCCTTAAATAAAGGACAAACATTTACAAATACCCATTAATCTGTTTCCTTAAATAAAGGGCAAACATTTACAAATATCCATTAATCTGTTTCCTTAAATAAATGACAAACATTTTCAAATATCCATTAATCTGTTTCCTTAAATAAAGGACAAACATTTACAAATGTCCATTAATCTGTTTTTTTAACTAAAGGGCAAACATTTACAAATGTTAGCAATGATTTTACAGAAGTATTGATTCATTTTAATAATCTATCATCTTTTTAGAACAAATATAAACGACTGTTTAAAATATGTTTTTTTAGACTTCAAATACGTTCGTAAGTCAAAGAATATGGTCCAGTTTCCCTTCTCATTGGTTCTCGTCTATAGGTAGGTGAGTTAGTTCCTAACTGGCCGTGTTAGCCATATACGTGTGTATACCACTTGACTTGGTTGTGCCTTTTCCAGCACAGAGTGTGGCTTCATTACGTAACAATACATAAACACACCCCCATCAATATATAAACACACGTCCTATGCTATATATATATATATATATATACACACACACACACACAATCTCTATTAATGTATAAAGACACTCCATATGCTATATATATATAAATATATATATATATATATATATATATATATATATATATATATAAACACACCCTCTATCATTAAATAAACACACTATGAATACATAAACACATACGATATCAATACATAAACACACACTCTATGAATAAATAAAAACACACGCTATCAATACATAGACACACACGCTATCAATTCATACACCCACACGCTATCAATACATAAACACACACGCTATCAATACATAGACACACACGCTATCAATATAAACACACACGCTATAAAATACATAAACATACACCCTATGAATACATAAACACACACGCTATCAATACATAAATACACACGCTATCAATACATGGACACACACGCTATCAATTCATACACACACACGCGCTATCAATACATAAACACACGCGCTATCAATATAAACACACTCTATCAATACATAAACATACACTCTATGAATACATAAACACACACGCTATCAATACATAAACACACACTCTATGAATACATAAACACACACGCTATCAATACATAAACACACACGCTATCAATAAATATAAAAACACGCTATGAAATGCGTGCAGCAAAATATCACCCCAAAATAAACTCCTATTGACCATGATAAGCTGACAAATTTGTAAACATGACAAATGTCATCGCATGTTGGACACACTTTGGATTATCGATCACGCAGGTCAATTATTTCCTTACCGGAAAGTGTATCTTATTAGTTACGAACAAAGGAAGTCAAAGCTATACCTGAGCATATGAGAAACTGCAGCAAAACTTAAGACCAACCTAGCAGAATCACAGGAAAGGTCAAACTGGAAATCTGTATGAAGATTGTGACATTTTTTACAGATGTTACAATAAATAAAGATATTTACCAAGGGCTAGGAGAACGAAAATATCTGAGTGGTTAGAACAGAATCGCACCGCAAACGTGCTTGCGGCCATCCCTGGCACCAACGCGTTCTTTGTCACGGACAATGGAAAAGTGGATGTCAAAGTGGTTAGACAATGTCCCCCAGAAGTTCTGAGACACGCATCGTGAGGTGAATGGAAATAATACAAGCGAACGTATTACCACTATTCAGGATTCTACAGACACAGCGTTGACGACAGATGAAGGGAACGGCCTTGAATCCTTTAAACGGTATGTTACACAGATACGGCGTTGACGACAAATGAAGGGAACGGCCTTAAAACGTTTAAACGGTGTGTTACACAGACACGGCGTTGACGACAGATGAAGGGAACGGCCTTAAATCCTTTAACCGGTATGTCGCACAGACATGGCGTTGACGACAGATGAAGGGGACGGCCTTGAAACCTTTAAACGGTATGTTACACAGACACGGCGTTGACGACAGATGAAGGGAACGGCCTTGAATCCTTTAACCGGTATGTTGCACAGACACGGCGTTGACGACAGATGAAGGGAACGGCCTTGAATCCTTTAACCGGTATGTTGCACAGACACGGCGTTGACGACAGATGAAGGGAACGGCCCTGAATCCTTTAACCGCTATGTTGCACAGACAGACAAAGGAGAGTGAAATGTACATCTGAAAATAGGTCAGTATGTCCAGACACTACCATCAGAGATAACAACTAGGTAGACTTGATTACTGAGACAGAGCTAGTACCCATTATACGCTCCAACAAGAACACTGCCTTAGGTCCTGATGGAGCACCGTATTGTCACATCAAGGAAGAGGGCGAGGCATAGATTATAAATCTGATAGAGAAGGTCTCAGTGCTCGAGAAAAGGCTCCATAGCTACCTGCGCCACTCCCTAAACCTGGACACGATTCCACACTCCTCAGAAGCTGTAGAATAATCACTCTACAGAAAGTCTTTGGCCCGATGACAGAGAAGATTGTGAACAGAAAAATTATGTTCGATCTAGAATGTAAACACATTCTACCTGACACCCTTGGCAGTTCCAGGCAATCGCCTGTGGTAATGCTGAAACATTTGCATATGAGGGATTTCAGTCCAAGCAGGAAACTGTCGCAAATGCTCTAGACCTGGAGGATGCATATAACTGGTTCGATTTTAGGACCTTGGTACTACAGTGAGAGGTCATGTCGCTTCTAGGGCAGAGCGGTGCATACAGAACAACATACAACCGCTACAAGAATGGAGATGGAACCAGTGACTGCAGCTCTGATGTGGTTATCTGAGACCTGTCTATCAGGGACAAAAATCGTATCAATCCTTACTTTGGAAGATACAGAAGGGCTTGATAAGGCATGAGTGAATGGGAGCTGAAGAAGCCTCAAACTACCAGGAGTTTGTGTAGCTCTACTGTCCTGGTCGTGCTGGTGTAGATCTGTCCTGGACGTGCTGGTGTAGATCTGTCCTGGTCGTACTGGTGTAGATCTGTCCTGGTCGTGCTGGTGTAGATCTATTGACCGGGTCGTGCTGGTGTAGATATATTGTCCGGGTCGTGCTGGTGTAGATCTATTGTCCGGGTTGTGCTGGTGTAGATCTGTCCTGGTCGTGCTGGTGTAGAGATGTCCTGGTCGTGCTGGCGTAGATCTATTGTTCGGGTCGTGCTGGTGTAGATCTATTGTCCGGGTCGTGCTAGTGTAGATCCATTGTCCTGGTCGTGCTGGTGTAGATCTATTGTCCGGGTCGTGCTGGTGTAGATCTATTGTCCTGGCCATGCTGGTGTAGATCTATTGCCCGGGTCGTGCTGGTGTAGATCTGTCCTGGTCGGGCTGGTGTAGATCTATTGTCCAGGTCGTGCTGGTGTAGATCTACTGTCCGGGTCGTGCTGGTGTAGATCTACTGTCCTGGTCATGCTGGTGTAGATCGGTCCTGGTCGTGCTGGTGTAGATCTATTGTTCGGGTCGTGCTGGTGTAGATCTGTCCTGGTCGTGCTGGTGTAGATCTACTGTCCTGGTCGTGCTGGTGTGGATCTGTCCGGGTCGTGCTGATGTAGATCTACTGTCCTGGTCGTGCTGGTGTGGATCGGTCTTGGTCGTGCTGGTGTAGATCTATTGTCCTGGTCGTGCTGGTGTTGATCTGTCCTGGTCGTGCTGGTGTAGATCTACTGTCCTGGTCGTGCTGGTGTAGATCTGTCCTGGTCGTGCTGGTGTAGATCTGTCCTGGGCATGCTGGTGTAGATCTGTCCTGGTCGTGCTGGTGTAGATCTATTGTCCGGGTCGTGCTGGTGTAGATCTACTGTCCGGGTCATGCTGGTGTAGATCTGTCCTGGTCATGCTGGTGTGGATCTGTCCTGGTCATGCTGGTGTAGATCTATTGTCCTGGTCATGCTGGTGTAGATCTGTCCTGGTCGTGCTGGTGTAGATCTGTCCTGGTCATGCTGGTGTAGATCTATTGTCCTGGTCATGCTGGTGTAGATCTGTCCTGGTCGTGCTGGTGTAGATCTGTCCTGGTCATGCTGGTGTAGATCTACTGTCCTGGTGTAGATCTATTGTCCTGGACATGCTGGTGTAGATCTACTGTCTTGGTCATGCTGGTGTGGATCTGTCCTGGTCATGCTGGTGTAGATCTGTCCTGGTCGTGCTGGTGTAGATCTATTGTCCTGGTCATGCTGGTGTAGATCTATCCTGGTCGTTCTGGTGTAGATCTACTGTCCTGGTCGTGCTAGTGTGGATCTGTCCTGGCCAGAAGAGAGCTGCTTCTTATTTCAAAAGGTACGGGGGTTATCTCTGGGTCAAACACCTTCCGGCTAGCCCAGCTACCTAACAAATTGCTAACATACATAATATAGAGAGGAAGGTCAACGGGTCACCCGGTCTAAAAATCAAGCTAAGACCAATAAGGATGATGTCTCTAACAACCATTAAAGATGATGTCTCTAACAACCAAGAAAGATGATGTCTCTAACAACCAAGAAAGATGATGTCTCTAACAACCAAGAAAGATGATGTCTCTAACAACCAAGAAAGATGATGTCTCTAACAACCAAGAAAGATGATGTCTCTAACAACCAAGAAAGATGATGTCTTTAACAACCAATAAAGATGATGTCTCTAACAACCAATAAAGAGGATGTCTCTAACAACCAATAAAGATTATGTCTCTAACAACCAATAAAGATTATGTCTCTAACAACCAATAAAGATGATGTCTCTAACAGCCAAGAAAGATGATGTCTCTAACAACTAAGCTTACACCAAGAAAAATGATGTCTCTAACAGCTAAGCTAAGACCAATAAAGATGATGTCTCTAACAACCAATAAAGATGATGTCTCTAACAACCAAGAAAGATGATGTCTCTAAAAACTAAGAAAGATGATATCTCTAACAACTAAGCTAAGACCACGAAAGAAGATGTCTCTAACAACTAAGCTAAGACAAAGAAAGAAGATGTCTCTAACAAACAAACTTACACCAAGAAAGATGATGTCTCTAACAAACAAACTTACACCAAGAAAGATGATGTCTCTAACAACCAAGCTTACATCAAGAAAGATGATGTCTCTTACAACCAAGCTTACACCAAGAAAGATGATGTCTCTTACAACCAAGCTTACACCAAGAAAGATGATGTCTCTAACTAATGAGCACATTGATCCTTGGGACAAGAGGACGAGCTAAACAATCAACAGTCTACACAGACAAGCCAATACAGTTCAACGAGAATCAAAACTACAGAAAACGAGAATGTTCAATAATATCAAATCGTTTATATCAAAGGAATTTTTGTGAATGATGTTTCAAGTTGTGTCTAGGCAAGGAATTACATTTATCCAAACGCTTTCTACTCTTCACACTGACAATAAAGCGACCGTAAACAATAACAATAACATAAACACCAACATTGACACTAAATCATAACACTGAGTCTTAACGTCACTTTCATAGCGTAAACAAGTGCAATCATAGTCTTTGTGGGCATTCAACAACATCAACAATACTAACACCAACACTAACACCAACACTAACCTTATCTCGAATTCTATGCCTAACCATGTTCTTAACACAAACGATACCACCAACACTAACCCTAACCCTAACATTAACCCTAACCCTAACATAATCCATACCACCAACACTAACCCTAACATTAACCCTAACCCTAACACAATCCATACCACCAACACTAACCCTAACATTAACCCTAACCCTAACACAATCCATACCACCAACACTAACCCTAACATTAACCCTAACCCTAACACAATCCATACCACCAACACTAACCCTAACATTAACCCTAACCCTAACACAATCCATACCACCAACACTAATCCTAACATTAACCCTAACATAATCCATACCCCCAACACTAACCCTAACATTAACCCTAACATAATCCATACCCCCAACACTAACCCTAACCCTAACATTAACCCTAACCCTAACATAATCCATACCACCAACACTAACCCTAACGCTAACCCTAACATTAACCCTAACACAAACCATACCGCCAACACTAACCCTAACATTAACCCTAACCCTAACACAATCCATACCACCAACACTAAACCTAACATTAACCCTAACCCTAACATTAACCCTAACCCTAACACAATCCATACCACCAACACTAACCCTAACATTAACCCTAACCCTAACACAATCCATACCACCAACACTAAACCTAACATTAACCCTAACCCTAACACAATCCATACCACTAACACTAACCCTAACCCTAACATTAACACCTAACCCTAACACAATCCATACCACCAACACTAACCCTAACATTAACCCTAACCCTAACACAATCCATACCACCAACACTAAACCTAACATTAACCCTAACCCTAACACAATCCATACCACTAACACTAACCCTAACCCTAACATTAACACCTAACCCTAACACAATCCATACCACCAACACTAAACCTAACATTAACCCTAACCCTAACATTAACCCTAACCCTAACACAATCCATACCACCAACACTAATCCTAACATTAACCCTAACCCTAACACAATCCATACCACCAACACTAACCCTAACATTAACCCTAACATAATCCATACCACCAACACTAACCCTAACCCTAACATTAACCCTAACCCTAACACAATCCATACCACCAACACTAACCCTAACATTAACACCTAACCCTAACACAAATCATACCACCAACACTAACCCTAACCCTAACATTAACACCTAACCCTAACACAAACCATACCACCAACACTAACCCTACCCCTAACATTAACCCTAACCCTAACACAAACCATACCACCAACACTAACCCTACCCCTAACATTAACCCTAACCCTAACACTAACCCTAACCCAACCCCTAACACTAACCCTAACCCTAACATTAACCCTACCCCTAACACAAAATCTTCTCTATCGCTGCCATTGCCATTCGATCTAGTAGTCCTTCTTCGTACACAGCTTCTCTAAATGTCAATATGTTCTGATTCTATTCAACTGACACGAGCAGTTTTGAACATATGAAAGACATATTTAGACAAATTACTTCAAATGAGATGCTGAAATACAGCAGATGGTTTAAATTGCTCCTTCAAAGTCTATCAGAGCGAGTCTGGGCTATATCAGTGCGATAGATCAGGGCTAGATCAGGGATAGATTAGGGCTAGACCAGGTATAGATGAGGGCTAGACCTGGGATAGATTAGGGCTAGACCAGGGATAGATTAGGGATAGATTATGGCTAGATCAAGGGTAGATTAGGGCCAGATCAGGTATAGATCAGGGCGATATCAAGGCTAGATCAGGGGTATATTAGGGATAGATTAGGGAAATATGAGGGCTAGATCAGAGATAGATTAGGGCTAGATCAGGTATAGATTAGGGCGATATCAGGGCTATATCGGGGATAGATTAGGGCTAGATCAGGGATAAATTAGGGTTAGATCAGGGGTATACCAGGGATAGATTAGGGATAGACCAGGGATAGATTAGGGCTAGATCAGGGATAGACCAGGGATAGACTAGGGATAAATTAGGGATATATTAGGGATAGATTAGGGATAGATTAGGGAAAGATTAGGGATAGATTAGGGATAGACCAGGTATATATTAAGGCGATATCAGGGCTAGATCAGGGATAGATTATGGCGATATCAGGGCTAGATCAGGGATACATTAGGGCTAGAACACAGATAAACCAGAGATAGATTAGGGCTAGATCAAGGATAGACCAAAGGTAGATCAGGGATAGATTATGGCGATATCAGGGCTAGACCAAGGATAGATTAGGACTAGAACAGGGATAGATTAGGGATAGATTAGGGATAGATTATGGATAGATTAGGGCGATATCATGATTAGATCAGGGATAGATTATAAGGGATAGATTACTCTGTCCGCCTCTATACACGAAAACCATCACTCCGCCGATCTTTACTTCCCAGACTTGCCCCAGCACCCAATTGTCGAGGCTGGGTCCGCGTCGGTGCTATTTGTACTAAGAAAATACCATGCACAACGGTAGGTATTGAACCTAAATCGTTCGGCTGCGCAGCAAGTGCACTAGCCGATAACCCGGCTTCCTGTTCCTTCCCTAACAGAAAGTCAAATCAGCTATTATTCCTGTTTCGACTGGGGCGTGACGATAACTGGAATCGAACTTTGTACTTTGACGCTGAGAAGCGACTACTCTTCCCCTCTGCCACTCAGACGCCCCCATACACCAGTCAGGAATAAAAGAGTGAACAAGTCGCGCTTCCAGCGGTCAGATGAGGAAAAACAAGAAGAGATTTCCACATACACACGCACTCATCGACGGAATTCAGGTGAGCTGTCAAGCCTGTGGTTTTATAACGGTTTTCGGAAGTTCTGACATGTCGTGATGAAAAGGCTCAGCTCTGGGTTTCTCTGATATAGAGTTGATATATTATGTTGGACATTAGTACATGCCAGGTTCTGATTACAGACAGACTTGGAGACAGAATCAGACACACACAAAGACAGAGACATATAAAGAGCTAGGGACGTAAACACAGACAGACATGACTTACAGACAGACAAGGCATACATATATATAGAGACATACACCAGACATATACATACACATAGAAAATACACATTCAAGCAGACAGACACATCAGAGATACATACAAACAACGTCCCATACAAGCAGACAGACACACACAAACAACGTCCCATACAAGAAGACAGACACATACAGACAAAGTCACATACAAGCAGACAGACAAATACAAACAACGTCACATACAAGCAGACAATCACAGATACATACAGACAACATGACAGACACATCACAGGCAAATACAAACAACGTCACATACAAGCATACAGACACATACAAACAACGTCACATACAAGTAGACAGACACATCACAGACACATATAAATAACGTAACATACCAACAGACAGACACATACAAACAACGTCACATACAAGCAGACAGACACATACAAATAACGTCACATACAAGCAGACAGACACATCACATACACATGCAAACAACGTCACATACAAGCAGACAGACAAATACAAACGTCACATACAAGCAGACAGACAAATACAAACGTCACAAACAAGCAGACAGACACATACAAACAACGTCACATACAACCAAACAGACAAATACAAACAACGTCACATACAAGCAGACAGACAAATACAAACAACGTCACATACAAGCAGACAGACAAAAACAAACAACGTCACAGACAAGCAGACAGACACATACAAATAACGTCACATACAAGCAGACAGACACATCACAGACACATACAAACAACGTCACATACAACCAGACATACACATACAAACAACGTCCCATACAAGTAGACAGACACATACAAACAACGTCACATACAACCAGACAGACATACAAACAAAGTCACATACAAGCAGACATACACATAAAATGTCACATACAACCAGACAGACACATACAAAAAAAGTGACATGCAAGTAGACAGAGACAACACACATAAGCACACATGCACAGCCATAAACAACATACACACATGCAACAGTATGTGTGACTTTGTATGTGGTCAGACAGTGAAGAAGTCTTGCACTAGAGCGATAAAGACCTCAGATCCCCCTAACTAATCTGCTTATTCATCCATCAATCTATCCATCACGTTATCCGTCTACCTACATATTCCCTCCTCTGCGTGTGTATATGTATGTTGCCGTTAAGAAAATCCATCCTTCCATCAATCCATATCCATACATTATGCATTATCCAGCATACAGGATATCATGGTGTTAGACGTAGTAATGTCTGTACGTAGATATTGAATTGCTGTGATTTCTCCGAAGAAAAACATTACCTCCTCTAAAGTCAAATGTTTGTCTTCCCGCCAGTGTCCATGTTGCACTGCATACACAAAAACTTATCTGCGCAGTTGTCATGTCAACAGTGATGGCATCTGACACCAGTTTTCACACTTAAAAGAAAACTACAAGCAATAGGCATACTTGACGAGCCGTTGGTATACGCACTATCCCTCCCTGGTGGATGCTGTTTGATGTTTCAAAGTACCTGGATACTGCTTCTCACAGGGACCCCAGCTGGTTTGGTGAGACCGATGAGACTGTTAAGGCTTTGCTGGATGAGAAGACATGGCCTGGTGAGAACACCACCAAGGTGAAGCTCCTTCTCTTCAAGAAAGTTCGCGTTCATAAATTGTCGGAGGATTGTCGAGTAGCAGCTCAGGGATGTGCACGATGCTTAGCTCAACAGCCGGTGCTTAGCTCAACAGCCGATGCTTAGCTCAACAGCCGGTGCTTAGCTCAACAGCCGGTGCTTAGCTCAACAGCCGGTGCTTAGCTCAATAGCCGGTGCTTAGCTCAACAGCGAAGCTGATTACATTCAGCGATCCGCGGACACGAATGACTAGAGGCGGTATTACGATGTCATGACAGCTATCACTCGTTTCCTGTCCTTACTGATGATGGCACAGAGTCCATATCCTGGGACATTGGGCAGAGCACTTCAGTGTTATTTTAAACTGCACGCCCACCATCAGCCACCTACCCATAACACGCATGAATCAAGCTGCTATCAAGGGCAGCATCGCTATCCCGCCCAGTATAGATTAGGTCGAGAAGGCAATCAGCGTAATGTCCAGTGACAAAGCCCCGGGGTCACGGGCTAGTTCTGCTCAGGCTTACAAAGCAGGAGGCCCTGTACTGCTGCACAAGCTCACAGACCTACCCTGTACTGCTACACAAGCTAACAGACATATCCTGTACTGCTACACAAGCTAACAGACCTACCCTGTACTACTACACAAGCTAACAGACCTACCCTGTACTACTACACAAGCTAACAGACCTATCCTGTACTACTACACACGCTAACAGACCTACCCCTTTCTACTACACAAGCTAACAGACCTGCTCTGTACTACTACACAAGCTAACAGACCTACCCTGTACGATTACACAAGCTATCAGACATATCCTGTACTACTACACAAGCTAACAGACCTACCCTGTACTACTACACAACTAACAGACCTATCCTGTACTACTACACAAGCTAACAGACCTATCCTGTACTACCACACAAGCTAACAGACCTATCCTGTACTACTACACAAGCTAACAGACCTATCCTGTACTACTACACAAGTTAACAGACCTATCCTGTACTACTACACAAGCTAGCAGACCTATCCTGTACTACTACACAAGCTAACAGACCTATCCTGTACTACTACACAAGCTAACAGACCTATCATGTACTGCTACACAAGCTAACAGACCTATCCTGTACTACTACACAAGCTAGCAGACCTATCCTATACTACTACACAAGCTAACAGACCTATCCTGTACTACTACACAAGCTAACAGACCTATCCTGTACTAATACACAAGCTAATTGACCTACCCCGTACTACTACACAAGCTAACAGACCTATCCTGTACTGCTACACAAGCTAACAGACCTATCCTGTACTACTACACAAGCTAACAGACCTACCCCTTTCTACTACACAAGCTAACAGACCTATTTCGTTCAATTTGGGACGATGGTCACATACCGCAGTAACAGAAAGGTACCATCACTGTCCACATCTTTAATAGCAAGGTCAGTCGTCAATCTTGCGATAACCAAAGGGAAATATCTCTCCAGTCAATCGCTGGTAAACTTCTGGCTCGGGTCTTGCTGAACCGCTTCACAATCCAGCTCGAGTAGGTGCTACTTCCTGTTCATCCTATTTCGTCAGGTCGTGTTGTCGGTTATCGATTACGGACTAGGCATCCTGACACTATCAAGAACACAGTGTGAAAGGTTGGAACGCATCCAGAATGAAGGTATGCGTCTGGTTCTGGGCTGCACTAGAGATACCCAGATTGTGATGATGCAGTATATGTTGGGACTGTTATCGGTGACATCCAGACATAAACTGGCACAAGTCAAAGCCTATATGCGTGTAACCACAGACACACGGCACCCTCTGTACAGTAGTATCTCAGACATCAAGGGATCAAGAATCAAGAGAGGGGCGTCATGCATGGCACAGGCTGAGACAACAATCGGACACGTCACTCCAGCTGAGACGATAGCCAAAGGGTAAGAATGGATCCACACTGGTGATAGAATGATAGAGTACCAGAGAGTCATCATAACCTTTGGCTCTGCGCAGTGGGACATCAGTCTGGGGTTTCTCGGCTAGAGTGAGAGGACAGGTCGTTGCTGAGCGCAGTACGGCATACATGTCTAGAACCGACAGTTTGAGAATGAAAGCAGTGACCCCGGCACTGAAATGGATATCTGAGACTTCTTTAACAAGGGCAGTCATTGTGACAGACGCGCAAGCCGTACTTCAGAAGGTACAGAAGAGATGGCTTAGGTACGAGTGGATAGCAGCTGTTGAGGCTTCAAATCTCCAGGTGTTGACATGGATCTACTGTCCTGCTAATGCCAGGGTTCAGGGCAACGAAAGATCTGACATCTTAGTTTCACAAGCTCCACCATGGCACGTTTTTGATGGATAGAAGTGACATTTTGAAATCAATCAATGCCCATCTGTTAGATGAGGACACTGCAATAGATGAAGCAGCAATCCACCTGTTGTAAAGTTTCGACATTAAACGAGGTTCGAGCGGAGAAAGGCACATGAGAGGACGAAGTAAAAGAGTGTACAACCAGCGAGCTACAGGGACCATCAGCAACCAGACCCTGCACCAATTGCTGAGAGAGGCTGAGCACCTATGGGTATGCTAGGAGCGCAGTGACGTCGATTCTTAGAAACAGAAAAAGGTGCCACTTCTAGAGTTCGACTGGTTTCTAGCTGGTCGTGGGACGCAGCCTGTCGTTGATAGCAGCTTGATTCACGCGTGTTGTCGCTGACGGTGGGCTGTTTAAAATAGCACTGAAATTCGACTGCCCCAAACATTCGACTGCCCCGAAAATTCATTACAGTTGTCCGCAATTTTCATGATGGTGTGTTGCCATTTTCCAACTTATACATTCATGCACCCTTCCATGAATCCATCCATGTAAATATCCATGCACGCACACATGTATCCATTCCTGAATTACCTATGTGTCCTTCATGTATGCATATATACATCCATGGATTGATGTACGCATTCAGACATGTACCTACCAATGTATTTCTGTATGCATCCATCAATGCAGTCATACATGTATCCATTCATATATCATATATCCATATATATATCCATGTTTATTACATCCATGTATATATTCTTGTATCCTTTCATGCGTCTATCCATGTATCCCTTCATTTATCCAACAAGTATCCATCCAAGCGTCCAATAATATATTCATCAACGCATCGACTTATGTATTTATCCATTTACGTATTTGCCCATGTATCCATCCTCTAAGCTATCCATCTATGCATCTTCCCATCCATACATGCACCCTCCCACCCTTAATTCATCCGTCTCCCCCAAACACATCCACCTCCAACAACACCTACCCGTAGGACAGAAACCGAACCACCCTACTCTCAGAAACCTATTACCAACACTGCCACTAATCACCTGCAAGATCTACCCACCTGAACCCACACAGTAATAGCATTAGCCAGTACTTCATGCACTTACATTTAACTAGCTTTCCGCCTTATTAATTCTCCGAGACACGCCCTTGTACTCCGGCAGTTATGCCCTTTTACTTCCGCCGTCACGCCCTTGTACTCCTGCCAGGCACGCCCTCTGGGAACGCCTCGGGTGTCAAGCATCACGAGCAGTTTACAGGTACATCGACACACTCACGTGTGTGTCCACGCAAACAATCAAGTTCAAGTACTAACCACGTAAAAAAACATAACATACAAAAAGTCACATGGAAAAATTAGCATTCACATACAAACAGTAGCATTCACATAGGAAACAGTTTCACTTAAGAATAAACAACCGCATTCACCGAGAAACAGTAGCATTCACGTATAAATCGTCAAATTCACATAGAACAACCCCAACCCAAATAGAAACAGTAACATTCACTTAGAAATTGTTTCACACACAAATAAACAACCGCACTCACCTATTTAGTCGAATTGACATAGAAATAGTCTCACCCACTTGGTAGCATTCGCACACATAAACAGTCGCAATAGAATAGAAACAGTCGCATTCGCAGAAAAACAGTCGCATACACATAAAAACAGTCATATTTACTACATACATCACAAACACCTCAGAGAAACACATTCGCGACCTATTAAACAGCCGCATACCGATACAAACATACATTAAAGATGCACCCAGGCACACAACTATTTGAACAAGTGAACTCACTACAAAAATAATCACACAAAAACACGCATGTAAACTAATTCCCCCACAGTAACAGGCCCATGTAAACACCCACCAACACACACACATACAAACAGTCACAGACACATGGACACTCACTCACACACATACAAACAGTCACAAACACATGGCCACTCACCCATTCACATTCAAACAATCACAAAAACATGGACACCCACCCACACACAAACAAACACATGGACACCCATCCACACACATACAAACAGTCACAAACACATGGACACCCACCTACACACATACAAACACTCACTAAATTATAAAGACACCACTACCCAGGCCCATCATCTAGAAAAACGCGTGCCTTGGCTGAATGAAGTATAAACCTGCACTAAAAATCACGGTTGTTAAGGGTGTAGCCTGGCCAAAAGGCTGAGCCATTACCAAAACATGTGAAGTTTCGTTTTAAAAAATGACAAATCAATTCTCGTAAACCTATTACTTACCTTCAGCTCAACAAACTTATCTTTGTCGTTGGGTAAACAATATTCACAGTGCGTGTGGTTTGTCAATCCTTTCTGGTATCTCCCACAATTTAAAGTCTCTTATTTGAACACACAGCGATGAGCACTAAAAAAAAACACACCAATAAACAGAATATTACTGTAACGCCACAAACTAAATAGAAACATACAAAAAATGAAATGTATTTTGATAACCACACATCGCATGAGCTCAGTGGCTTCCTGCACAACGATAGTTGGCTCTCATAATTTCCACAGTCTATTATCTCAAGCCTTGATGGCTCAATCTGGCAGACTTCAGTTTATCCATCTCTTTATCTTATCCTCCCACTTACACGTATAATGAAAGTATAATTTAAGCCAGTTCTCCCAAACTTTTCTGTGTAACGACCGTCAAAAAGCCAGTTCTCCCAAACTGTTCTGTGTAACGACCGTCAAAAAGCCAGTTCTCCCAAACTTTTCTGTGTAACGACCGTCAAAAAGCCAGTTCTCCCAAACTGTTCTGTGTAACGACCGTCAAAAAGCCAGTTCTCCCAAACTGTTCAGTGTAACGACCGTCAAAAAGCCAGTCTCCCAAACTGTTTAGTGTAACGACCGTCAAAAAGCCAGTTCTCCCAAACTGTACAGTGTAACGACCGTCAAAAAGCCAGTTCTCCCAAACTGTTCAGTGAAACAACCGTCAAAAAGCCAGTTCTCCCAAACTGTACAGTGTAACGACTCCTCAAAAAGCCAGTTCTCCCAAACTGTTCAGTGTAACGACAGTCAAAAAGCCAGTTCTCCCAAACTGTTCAGTGTAACGACCGTCAAAAAGCCAGTTCTCCCAAACTGTTCAGTGTAACGACCGTCAAAAAGCCAGTTCTCCAAAACTGTTCAGTGTAACGACCGCCATGGATTTATTCATTGCAGCAGAGACCTTTGTGTTATTTATTGATTATCGATCTCTATTCGATCATCTTAAATTTGTATTGAAATTCATTTGTGTACGACACATATAGATATTATCTTATTTTGATCGAGGGACAGTAGTCAATCATTCGAAGTCCGATCGAGAAAACATCTATTTTTGTTTTCTGTCTTAACGCCAGAGTGCTGGCGGACCGGCACAAGTCCCTGCCAACAACTTCTGGAAACAACGATTTAAGCGACAACAATCTCAAATGTACATGTTTGTGTACTCGGAAAACTAACAAATCTAAACATGACAAACACGACGTCCGTAGTTTCAATCCTGAATGCCAGTTACTGAACTTTCCTTTCTGTTGTTGGAGATCAGATTTGTTAGTTTCATCTTGATATTGTTGTAACAAAAATTTTTTGGAATAAATGAATTGCTTTTCTTTATATCGAATATCTTGCCTTAGAGTTTTCTATGTGAGTCTTAACGTCAAAGCATTCAACGTTTTGATGTTTAATATACAGTTAGAAATGTCTGTTACAATTGAATCGGTCTACTGAACACGATCAATGAAAGTGCAACTACTGGCCAGGCCTTTCCTCATTCTGTGACCTGGGACTCAACAAGAAAGTGAGTTGACGTACCAGTTATCTAAGTCATGTAACCATAATAATAATAATAATAATAATAATGTTTACTTAGACGTCAACGGCCCGTTGCGTCGATCTATCACTACCATGTCAAACTGCTGAAGCTGTGTTCATGCGTAGCATGTCGACCGAAATCCCTATAGACTCCCCAGGTGGAGCCGTGTACTCCACTGTCTTGGGATGAGGGCCGCGAATAGTGTGTTAGACCAATGTTTGTGTCAAGCTTTCCGTGTCCGTCCGTGTCAAACTCCCTGTTTTTCCGTCTCCCGCCGCCGAGGTTTCTGATTTTGTCCACTTTTTGGTCAGCGTGACCCTTGCTGTGCTGAGAATATGAGATGGGAAAGGCAACGTATAACCCTCGGTGGAGGAAAAGACGGGCAGGAGGAAGTTGGCTTCAGTCCGAGCAGAAATGTCCTTGAGTAGAGATAATCTAGACTGAATTCTGGTGTGCATTTAAGCGGAACGTTGAACTCCGTCATCGACTGGTCTCCCTCGGCTTGAGCCAGGCATCAAATGTAGCGAAATGCAGGATAACCGAACAAACAGGATAACCGAACGAAAGCACATCAATTCCACAGAATAAAGTCATTGATACCACCTGGTGAAGGAGTTGTGAAATATAATCCGAACAGGAACCTCCAAAACATAGGAAAATTCGACCAACAGAGAGAGTCGAGAGCCCAGCCAATATGGCGCGACCATCTTACGTTAATCGTAACATACGGTCTAGTCCCTTTGTGGTTGTTGTTGTGGTTGTTGTTGTTGTGGTTGTTGTTGTTTCGAATACCCATAATGAGTGGGTTTACTCTTTTGTTAGCCCTGAAAAAGACTTTAAGTGGTGGGTTGCAGTAGCTTTCCTCACATCCTGAGCGTACTGATGAAGGTGGACCGGGGTCCTTCATGAGGTTGTGCTATGCTTAGCTTCTTCTGCATGTCGATTACTACTACGGGGACCACGTCAATCCCTAACCTCGTTAGCCAGGGTGCCTTGAAAACAGCCCGTCTCCAGGGAGGGCTACGAGGAAGTCGAGTTCAGGATCTTGGTCAGTATATTTTGCCTGACCCTGACTAACATGTCTGATCAGTATATTTTGTCTGACCCTGACTAACATGTCTAATCAGTATATTTTGCCTGACCCTAACTAACATGTCTGATCAGTATATTTTTGTCTGACCCTGACTAACATGTCTGATCAGTATATTTTGCCTAACAAGATGTTAGTCTTCCTCCCCATCCCTCTGTCCTCCCCATCCCCCGATAACTGTGAGTGTCCCAGAGACGCGACTACAACCACTGCCACACTGAAAGCGAGTTATAAGGTTTTGACTGACATCGCGGACTCACACATGTATCTTTGGTGTGGTGTCAGACATGGATCTTTAGTGTGGTCTTAGACATGGATCTTTAGTGTGGTCTTAGACATGGATCTTTAGTGTGGTCTTAGACATGAATCTTTAGTGTGTTCTCAGATATGGATCTTTAGTGTGGGCTCAGACAAGGATCTTTAGTGTGGTCTTAGACGTGGCTCTTTGGTGCAGACTAACACATGGATCTTTAGTGTGGTCTCAGACATGGATCTTTAGTACGGACTAACACATAGATCTTTAGTGTGGTCTCAGACATGGATCTTAAATACGGTCTTAGACATGGATCTTAAGTACGGACTAACACATGGATCTTTAGTGTGGTCTCAGACATGGATCTTTAGTGTGGTCTCAGACATGGATCTTTAGTGTGGTCTTAAACATGGATCTTTAGTGCAGACTAACACATGGATCTTTAGTGTGTTCTCAGATATGGATCTTTAGTGTGGGCTCAGACATGGATCTTTAGTGTGGTCTTAGACGTGGCTCTTTAGTGCAGACTAACACATGGATCTTTAGTGTGGTCTCAGACATGGATCTTTAGTGCAGACTAACACATGGATCTTTAGTGTGGTC
Organism: Ariolimax columbianus; assembly: GCA_036924085.1. Lineage (NCBI taxonomy): Eukaryota > Metazoa > Mollusca > Gastropoda > Stylommatophora > Arionidae > Ariolimax > Ariolimax columbianus. The sequence goes on along the minus strand of JAVGWX010000002.1, from coordinate 158,085,525 downwards.
TTAGACATGGATCTTTAAGGCGGACTAACATATAAATCTTTAGTGTGGTCTTAGACATGGATCTTTAGTGCAGACTAACACATGGATCTTTAGTGCAGACTAACACATGGATCTTTAGTGTGGTCTTAGACATGGATCTTTAGTTCAGACTAAAACATGTATCTTTAGTGTGGTCTCATATATGGATCTTTAGTGCAGACTATGGATCTTTAGTGTGGTCTCAGACATGGATCGTTAGTGCAGACTAACAAATACATTTTTAGTGCAGACGAACATATGGATCTTTAGTGTGGTCTCAGACATGGATCTTTAGTGTGGTCTCAGACATGGATCTTTAGTACGGACTAACACATAGATCTTTAGTGCAGACTAACACATGGATCTTTAGTGTGGTCTCAGACATGGGTCTTTAGTACGGACGAACACATGTATCTTTAGTGTGGTCTCAGACATGGATCTTTAATGTGGTCTCAGACATGGATCTTTAATGTGATCTCAGACATGGATCTTTAGTGTGGTCTTAGACATGGATCTTTAATGCTGACTAACACATGCATCTTTAGTGTGGTCTCAGACATGGATCTTTAGTGTGGTCTTAGACATGGATCTTTAGTGTAGACTAACACATGGATCTTTAATGTGGTCTCAGACATGGATCTTTAGTGCAGACTAACACATGGATCTTTAGTGTGGTCTTAGACATAGATCTTTAGTTCAGACTAATACATGGATCTTTAGTGTGGTCTCACACATGGATCTTTAGTGCAGAATAACACATGGACCTTTAGTGTGGTCTCAGACATGGATCGTTAGTGCAGACTAACAAATACATTTTTAGTGCAGACTAACATATGGATCTTTAGTGTGGTTTCAGACATGGATCTTTAGTGTGGTCTTAGACATGGATCTTTAGTGTGGTCTCAGCCATGGATCTTTAGTGTGGTCTTAGACATGGATCTTTAATGTGGTTTTATGCATGGATCTTTAGTACGGACTATCACATGGATCTTTAGTGTGGTCTAAGACATGGATTTTAAATGCGGTCTTAGACATGGATCTTAAGTACGGACTAACACATGGATCTTTAGTGCAGACTAATACATGGATCTTTAGTGTTGTCTCAGACATAGATCTTTAGTGCAGACCAACACATGGATCTTTAGTGTGGTCGCAGACATGGATCGTTAGTGCAGACTAGCAAATACATTTTTAGTGCAGACTAACAAATGGATCTTTAGTGTGGTCTCAGACATGGATCTTTAGTGTGGTCTTAGACATGGATCTTTAGTGCGGACTAATACATGGATGTTCAGTGTGGTCTTAGACATGGATCTTTAATTCGGTCTTAGACATGGATCTTTAGTACGGACTAACACATGGATCTTCAGTGTGGTCTCAGACATGGATCTTAAATACGGTCTTAGACATGGATCTTTAGTACGGACTAACACATGGATCTTTAGTGTGGTCTCAGACATGGATCTTTAGGGTGGTCTCAGACATGGATCTTTAGTGTGGTCTTAAACATGGATCTTTAGTGCAGACTAACACATGGATCTTTAGTTTGTTCTCAGACATGGATCTTTAGTGTGGTCTCAGATATGGATCTTTAGTGCAGACTAACACATGGCTCTTTAGTGTGGTCTTAGACATTGATCTTTAGTGCGGACTAATACATGGATCTTTAGTGTGGTCTTAGACGTGGCTCTTTAGTGCAGACTAACACATGGATCTTTAGTGTGGTCTCAGACATGGATCTTTAGTGCAGACTAACACATGGATCTTTAGTGTGGTCTTAGACATGGATCTTTAAGGCGGACTAACATATAACTCTTTAGTGTGGTCTTAGACATGGATCTTTAGTGCAGACTAACACATGGATCTTTAGTGCAGACTAACACATGGATCTTTAGTGTGGTCTTAGACATGGATCTTTAGTTCAGACTAAAACATGTATCTTTAGTGTGGTCTCATATATGGATCTTTAGTGCAGACTATGGATCTTTAGTGTGGTCTCAGACATGGATCTTTAGTGTGGTCTTAGACTTGGATCTTTAGTGCGGACTAACACATGGATCTTTAATGTGGTCTCAGACATGGATCTTTAGTACGGACTAACACATAGATCTTTAGTGCAGACTAACACATGGATCTTTAGTGTGGTCTCAGACATGGGTCTTTAGTACGGACTAACACATGGATCTTTAGTGTGGTCTCAGACATGGATCTTTAATGTGGTCTCAGACATGGATCTTTAATGTGATCTCAGACATGGATCTTTAGTGTGGTCTTAGATATGGATCTTTAATGCTGACTAACACATGCATCTTTAGTGTGGTCTCAGACATGGATCTTTAGTGTGGTCTTAGACATGGATCTTTAGTGTAGACTAACACATGGATCTTTAATGTGGTCTCAGACATGGATCTTTAGTGCAGACTAACACATGGATCTTTAGTGTGGTCTTAGACATAGATCTTTAGTTCAGACTAATACATGGATCTTTAGTGTGGTCTCACACATTGATCTTTAGTGCAGAGTAACACATGGACCTTTAGTGTGGTCTCAGACATGGATCGTTAGTGCAGACTAACAAATGCATTTTTAGTGCAGACTAACATATGGATCTTTAGTGTGGTTTCAGACATGGATCTTTAGTGTGGTCTTAGACATGGATCTTTAGTGTGGTCTCAGCCATGGATCTTTAGTGTGGTCTTAGACATGGATCTTTAATGTGGTTTTATGCATGGATCTTTAGTACGGACTATCACATGGATCTTTAGTGTGGTCTAAGACATGGATTTTAAATGCGGTCTTAGACATGGATCTTAAGTACGGACTAACACATGGATCTTTAGTGCAGACTAATACATGGATCTTTAGTGTTGTCTCAGACATAGATCTTTAGTGCAGACCAACACATGGATCTTTAGTGTGGTCGCAGACATGGATCGTTAGTGCAGACTAGCAAATACATTTTTAGTGCAGACTAACAAATGGATCTTTAGTGTGGTCTCAGACATGGATCTTTAGTGTGGTCTTAGACATGGATCTTTAGTGCGGACTAATACATGGATGTTTAGTGTGGTCTTAGACATGGATCTTTAATGCGGTCTTAGACATGGATCTTTAGTACGGACTAACACATGGATCTTCAGTGTGGTCTCAGACATGGATCTTAAATACGGTCTTAGACATGGATCTTTAGTACGGACTAACACATGGATCTTTAGTGTGGTCTCAGACATGGATCTTTAGGGTGGTCTCAGACATGGATCTTTAGTGTGGTCTTAAACATGGATCTTTAGTGCAGACTAACACATGGATCTTTAGTGTGTTCTCAGACATGTATCTTTAGTGTGGTCTTAGAAATGGATCTTTAGTGCAGACTAACACATGGATCTTTAGTGTGGTCTCAGATATGGATCTTTAGTGCAGACTAACACATGGCTCTTTAGTGTGGTCTTAGACATTGATCTTTAGTGCGGACTAATACATGGATCTTTAGTGTGGTCTTAGACGTGGCTCTTTAGTGCAGACTAACACATGGATCTTTAGTGTGGTCTCAGACATGGATCTTTAGTGCAGACTAACACATGGATCTTTAGTGTGGTCTTAGACATGGATCTTTAAGGCGGACTAACATATAAATCTTTAGTGTGGTCTTAGACATGGATCTTTAGTGCAGACTAACACATGGATCTTTAGTGCAGACTAACACATGGATCTTTAGTGTGGTCTTAGACATGGATCTTTAGTTCAGACTAAAACATGTATCTTTAGTGTGGTCTCATATATGGATCTTTAGTGCAGACTATGGATCTTTAGTGTGGTCTCAGACATGGATCTTTAGTGTGGTCTTAGACATGGATCTTTAGTGCGGACTAACACATGGATCTTTAGTGTGGTCTCAGACATGGATCTTTAGTACGGACTAACACATAGATCTTTAGTGCAGACTAACACATGGATCTTTAGTGTGGTCTCAGACATGGGTCTTTAGTACGGACTAACACATGGATCTTTAGTGTGGTCTCAGACATGGATCTTTAATGTGGTCTCAGACATGGATCTTTAATGTGATCTCAGACATGGATCTTTAGTGTGGTCTTAGACATGGATCTTTAATGCTGACTAACACATGCATCTTTAGTGTGGTCTCAGACATGGATCTTTAGTGTGGTCTTAGACATGGATCTTTAGTGTAGACTAACACATGGATCTTTAATGTGGTCTCAGACATGGATCTTTAGTGCAGACTAACACATGGATCTTTAGTGTGGTCTTAGACATAGATCTTTAGTTCAGACTAATACATGGATCTTTAGTGTGGTCTCACACATGGATCTTTAGTGCAGAATAACACATGGACCTTTAGTGTGGTCTCAGACATGGATCGTTAGTGCAGACTAACAAATACATTTTTAGTGCAGACTAACATATGGATCTTTAGTGTAGTTTCAGACATGGATCTTTAGTGTGGTCTTAGACATGGATCTTTAGTGTGGTCTCAGCCATGGATCTTTAGTGTGGTCTTAGACATGGATCTTTAATGTCGTTTTATGCATGGATCTTTAGTACGGACTATCACATGGATCTTTAGTGTGGTCTAAGACATGGATTTTAAATGCGGTCTTAGACATGGATCTTAAGTACGGACTAACACATGGATCTTTAGTGCAGACTAATACATGGATCTTTAGTGTTGTCTCAGACATAGATCTTTAGTGCAGACCAACACATGGATCTTTAGTGTGGTCTCAGACATGGATCGTTAGTGCAGACTAGCAAATACATTTTTAGTGCAGACTAACAAATGGATCTTTAGTGTGGTCTCAGACATGGATCTTTAGTGTGGTCTTAGACATGGATCTTTAGTGCGGACTAATACATGGATGTTTAGTGTGGTCTTAGACATGGATCTTTAATGCGGTCTTAGACATGGATCTTTAGTACGGACTAACACATGGATCTTCAGTGTGGTCTCAGACATGGATCTTAAATACGGTCTTAGACATGGATCTTTAGTACGGACTAACACATGGATCTTTAGTGTGGTCTCAGACATGGATCTTTAGGGTGGTCTCAGACATGGATCTTTAGTGTGGTCTTAAACATGGATCTTTAGTGCAGACTAACACATGGATCTTTAGTGTGTTCTCAGACATGGATCTTTAGTGTGGTCTTAGAAATGGATCTTTAGTGCAGACTAACACATGGATCTTTAGTGTGGTCTCAGATATGGATCTTTAGTGCAGACTAACACATGGCTCTTTAGTGTGGTCTTAGACATTGATCTTTAGTGCGGACTAATACATGGATCTTTAGTGTGGTCTTAGACATGGATCTTTAGTGTGGTCTTAGACATGGATCTTTAGTTCAGACTAATACATGGATCTTTAGTGTGGTCTCAGATATGGATCTTTAGTTCAGATTAACACATTGATCTTTAGTGTGGTCTTAGACATGGATCTTTAGTGTGGTCTTAGACAAGGATCTTTAGTGCGGACTAACACATGAATCTTTAGAGCAGACTAGCACATGGATCTTTAGTGTGGTCTCAGACATGGATCTTTAGTGCGGACTAAAACATGGATCTTTAGTGCAGACTAACACATGGATCTTTAGTGTGGTCTTAGACATGGATCTTTAGTCCGGACTAACACATGGATCTTTAGTGTGGTCTTAGACATGCATCGTTAGTACGGACTGACACATGGATCTTTAGTGTGGTCTCAGACAAGAATCTTTAATGTGGTCTCAGACATGGATCTTTAATGTGGTCTCAGACATGGATCTTTAGTGTGGTCTTAGACATGGATCTTTAGTGCAGACTAACACATGGATCTTAAATGTGGTCTCAGACATGGATCTTTAGTGTGGTCTTAGACATGGATCTTTAGTGCAGACTAACACATGGATCTTTAATGTGGTCTCAGACATGGATCTTTAGTGGAGACTAACACATGGATCTTTAGTGTGGTCTTAGACATGGATCTTTAGTGCAGACTAACACATTGATCTTTAGTGTGGTCTAAAACATGGATCGTTAGTGCAGACTAACAAATACATTTTTAGTGCAGAAAACCAATGGATCTTTAGTGTGGTCTTAGACATGGATCTTTAGTGTGGTCTTAGACATGGATCTTTAGTGTGGTCTTAGACATGGAACTTTAGTGCGGACTATTAAATGGATTTTTAATATGGTCTCAGACATAGATCTTTAGTGCAGACTAAGACATGGATCTTTGGTGTGGTCTCAGACATGTATCTTTGGTGTGGTCTCAGACATGGATCGTTAGTGTGGTCTTAGACATGGATCTTTAGTTTGGTCTTAGACATGGATCTTAAGTGTGGTCTCAGACATGGATCTTTAGTGTGATCTTGGACATTCATCTTTAGTGTGATCTTAGACATGGATCTTTAATGCGGTCTTAGAAATGGATCTTTAGTACGGACTAACAAAAGGATCTTTAGTGTGGTCTCAGACATGGATCTTAAATGCGGTCTTAGACATGGATTTTTAATACGGACTAACACATGGATCTTTAGTGTGGTCTAAGACATGAATCTTTAGTGCGGACTAATACATGGATCTTTAGTGTGGTCTCAGACATAGATCTTTAGTTTGGTCTTAAACATGGATCTTTAGTGCAGACTAATACATGGATCTTTAGTGTGGTCTTAGAAATGGATCTTTAGTGCAGACTAACACATGGATCTTTAGTGTGGTTTTAGACATGAATCTTTAGTGCGGACTAATACATGGATCTTTAGTGTGGTCTCAGACGTGGATCTTTAGGGTGCTCTCAGACATGGATCTTTAGTGCAGATTAACACATGGATCTTTAGTGTGTTCTCAGACATGGATCTTTAGTGTGGGCTCAGACATGGATCTTTAGTGTGGTCTCAGAAATGGATCGTTAGTGTGGTGTTAGATGTGGATCTTTAGTGCAGACTAACACATGGATCTTTAGTGTGGTCTCAGAAAGGGATCTTTAGTGCAGACTAACACATGGCTCTTTAGTCTGGTCTTAGACATGGATCTTTAGTGCGGACTAATACATGGATCTTTAGTGTGGTCTTTGACATGGATCTTTAGTGCAGACTAACACATGGATCTTTAGTGCAGACTAACACATGGATCTTTAGTGTGGTCTCAGATATGGATCTTTAGTACAGACTAACAAATGGATCTTTAGTGTGGTTTCAGACATGGATCGTTAGTGCAGACTAACAAATACATTATTAGTGCAGACCAACATATGGATCTTTAGTGTGGTCTCAGACATGGATCTTTAGTGTGGTTATAGACATGGATCTTTAGTGCGGACTAACACATGAATATTTAGTTCAGACTAGCACATGGATCTTTAGTGTGGTTTCAGATATGGATCTTTAGTGTGGTCTTAGACATGGATCTTTAGTGCAGACTAACACATGGATCTTTAGTGTGGACTCAGACATGGATCTTTAGTGTGGTCTCAGACATGGATCTTTAGTGTGGTCTTAGACATGGATCTTTAGTGCAGACTAACACATGGATCTTTAGTGTGGTCTCAGACATGGATCTTTAGTGGGGTCTTAGACATGGATCTTTAGTGCAGACTAACACATGGATCTTTAATGTGGTCTCAGACATGGATCTTTAGTGGAGACTAACACATGGATCTTTAGTGTGGTCTTAGACATGGATCTTTAGTTCAGACTAATACATGGATCTTTAGTGTGGTCTCAGACATGGATCTTTAGTGCAGACTAATACATGGATCTTTAGTGTGGTCTAAAACATGGATCGTTAGTGCAGACTAACAAATACATTTTTAGTGCAGACAAACCAATGGATCTTTAGTGTGGTCTTAGACATGGATCTTTATTGTGGTCTTAGACATGGATCTTTAGTGTGGTCTTAGACATGAAATTTTAGTGCAGACTAATAAAAGGATTTTTACTGTGGTCTCAGACATGGATCTTTGGTGTGGTCTCAGACATGGATCTTTGGTGTGGTCTCAGACATGGATCTTTAGTGTGGTCTTAGACATGGATCTTTGGTGTGGTCTCAGACATGGATCTTTGGTGTGGTCTCAGAAATGGATCGTTAGTGTGGTCTTAGACATGGATCTTTAGTGTGGTCTTAGACATGGATCTTTAGTGTGGTCTCAGACATGGATCTTTAGTGTGGTCTTAGACATGGATCTTTAGTGTGGTCTCAGACATGGATCTTTAATGTGGTCTCAGACATGGATCTTTAGTGTGGTCTTAGACATGGATCTTTAGTGCAGACTAACACATGGATCTTTAGTGTGGTCTAAAACATGGATCGTTAGTGCAGACTAACAAATACATTTTTAGTGCAGACTAACAAATGGATCTTTAGTGTGGTCTCATACATGGATCTTTAGTGTGGTCTTAGACATGGATCTTTAGTGTGGACTAATACATGGATCTTTAGTGTGGTCTCAGACATGGATCTTTAGTGCAGACTAACACATGGATCTTTGGTGTGGTCTCAGACATGGATCTTTGGTGTGGTCTAAGACGCGGTTCGTTAGTGTGGTCTTAGACATGGATCTTTAGTGTGGTTTTAGACATGGATCTTTAGTGTGGTCTCAGACATAGATCTTTAGTGTAGTCATAGACATGTATCTTTAGTGTGGTCTCAGACATGGATCTTTAGTGTGGTCTTAGACATGGATCTTTAATGCGGTCTTAGAAATGGATCTGTAGTACGGACTAACAAATGGATCTTTAGTGTGGTCTCAGACATGGATCTTAAATGCGGTCTTAGACATGGATCTTTACTACGGACTAACACATGGATCTTTAGTGCAGACTAACACATGGATCTTTGGTGTGGTCTTAGACATGGATCTTTAGTCCGGACTAACACATGGATCTTTAGTGTGGTCTAAGACATGAATCGTTAGTACGGGCTAACACATGGATCTTTAGTGTGGTCTCAGACATGGATCTTTAGTGTGGTCTCAGACATGGATCGTTAGTGCAGACTAACAAATACATTTTTAGTGCAGACTTATATATGGATCCTTAGTGTGGTCTTAGACATGGATCTTTAGTGTGGTCTTAGACATGGATCTTTAGTGCGGACTAACACATGAATCTTTAGTGTAGTCTAGCACATGGATCTTTATTGTGGTCTCAGACATGGATCTTTAGTGCGGACTAACATATGGATCTTTAGTGCAGACTAACACATGGATCTTTAGTGTGGTCTTAGACATGGATCTTTAGTCCGGACTAACACATGGATCTTTAGTGTGGTCTCAGACATGAATCGTTAGTACGGGCTAACACATGGATCTTTAGTGTGGTCTCAGATATGGATCTTTAATGTGGTCTCAGACATGGATCTTTAAAGTGGTCTCAGACATCGATCTTTAGTGTGGTCTTAGACATGGATCTTTAGTGCAGACTAACACATGGATCTTTAGTGTGGTCTCAGACATGGATCTTTAGTGCAGACTAACACATGGATCTTTAGTGTGGTCTTAGACATAGATCTTTAGTTCAGACTAATACATGGATCTTTAGTGTGGTCTCAGACATGGATCTTTAGTGCAGACTAACACATGGATCTTTAGTGTGGTCTAAAATATGGATCGTTAGTGCAGACTAACAAATACATTTTTAGTGCAGACAAACATATAGATCTTTAGTGTGGTTTTAGACATGGATCTTTAGTGTGGTCTCAGACATGGATCTTTAGTGTGGTCTTAGACATGGATCTTTAATGCGGTCTTATACATGGATCTTTAGTACGGACTAACACATGGATCTTTAGCGTGATCTCAGACATGGATCGTTAGTGCAGACTAACAAATACATTTTTAGTGCAGACTAACAAATGGATCTTTAGTGTGGTCTCAGACATGGATCTTTAGTGTGGTCTTAGACATGGATCTTTAGTGCGGACTAATACATGGATCTTTAGTGCGGTCTCAGACATGGATCTTTAGTGTGGTCTCAGACATGGATCGTTAGTGTGGTCTTAGACATGGATCTTTAGTGGGGTCTTAGACATGGATCTTTAGTGTGGTCTCAGATATGGATCTTTAGTGTGGTCTTAGACAACGATCTTTAGTGTGGTCTTAGACATGGATCTTTAGTGTGGTCTCAGACATGAATCTTTAGTGTGGTCTCAGACATGGATCTTAAATGCGGTCTTAGACATGGATCTTAAATACGGACTAACACATGGATCTTTAGTGTGGTCTCAGACATGGATCTTTAGTGTGATCTCAGACATGAATCTTTAGTGTGGTCTCAGACATGGATCTTAAATGCGGTCTTAGACATGGATCTTAAATACGGACTAACACATGGATCTTTAGTGTGGGCTAAGACATGGATCTTTAGTGTCTTCTCAGACATGGATCTTTAGTGTGGTCTCAAACATGGATCTTTAGTGCAGACTAATACATGGATCTTTAGTGTGTTCTCAGACATGGATCTTTAATGTGGGCTAAGACATGGATCTTTAGTGTGGTCTCAGACATGGATCTTTAGTGTGGTCTTAGACATGGATCTTTAGTGCAGACTAACACATAGATCTTTAGTGTGGTCTTAGACATGGATCTTTAGTGCGGACTAATACATGGATCTTTAGTGTGGTCTCAGACATGGATCTTTAGTGTGGTCTTAGACATAGATCTTTAGTGCAGACTAACACATGGATCTTTAGTGTGGTCTTAGACATGGATCTTTAGTGTGGTCTCAAACATGGATCTTTAGTGCAGAATAACAAATGAATCTTTAGTGCTGATTAATACATGGATCTTTAGTGTGGTCTTAGACATGGATCTTTAGTGCAGACTAACACATGGATCTTTAGTGCAGACTAACACATGGGTCTTTAATGTGGACTTAGACATGGATCTTTAATGTGGTCTCAGACATGGATCGTTAGTGCAGACTAACAAATACATTTTTAGTGCAGACTAACATATGAATCTTTAGTGTGGTCTCAGACATGGATCTTTAATGTGGTGTTAGACATGGATCTTTAGTGCAGACTAACACATGGATCTTGAATGTGTTCTTAGACATGGATATTAAGTGCGGACTAACACATGGGTCTTTTGTGCAGACTAGCACATGGATCTTTAGTTTGGTCTTAGACATGGATCTTTAGTGTGGTCTTAGACATGGATCTTTAGATGTGGTCTTAGACATAGATTTTTAGTGTGGTCTTAGACATGGATCTTGAGTGTGGTTTTAGACATGGATCTTTAGTGCAGACTAACACATGGATCTTTAGTGTGGTCTCAGACATGGATCTTTAGTGCAGACTAACACATGGATCTTTAGTGCGGACTAATACATGGATCTTTAGTGTGGTCTCAGATATGGATCTTTAGTGCAGACTAACACATGGATCTTTAGTGTGGTCTCAGACATGGATCTTTAGTGCAGACTAACAAATGAATCTTTAGTGCAGACTAACACATGGATCTTTAGTGTGGTCTTAGACATTGATCTTTAGTGCAGACTGACACATGGGTCTTTAATGTGGTCTTAGGCATGGATTTTTTGTGCGGACTAACACATGAATCTTTGGTGCAGACTAACACATGGATCTTTAGTGTGGTCTTAGACATGGATCTTTAGTCCGGACTAAAACATGTATCTTTAGTATGGTCTCAGACATTGTGCTTTAATGCGGTCTTAGACATGGATCTTTAGTGTGGTCTCAGACATGGATCTTTAATGTGGTCTCAGACATGGATCTTTAATGTGGTCCCAGACATGGATCTTTAGTGCAGACTAATACATGGATCTTTAGTGTGGTCTTAGACATGGATCTTTAGTGCAGACTAACACATGGATCTTTAGTGTGGTCTCAGACATGAATCGTTAGTGCAGACTAACAAATAAATTTTTAGTGCAGACTAACATATGGATCTTTAGTGTGGTCTCAGACATGGATCTTTAGTGTGGTGTTAGACATGGATCTTTAGTGCAGACTAACACATGGATCTTTAATGTGGTCTTAGACATGAATCTTTAGTGCGGACTAACACATGGATCTTTAGAGCAGACTAGCACATGGATCTTTAGTGTGGTTTTAGACATGGATCTTTAGTGTGGTCTTAGACATGGATCTTTAGTGTGGTCTTAGACATGGATTTTTAGTGCGGTCTTAGACATGGATCTTTAGTGTGGTCTTAGACATAGATCTTTAGTGTGGTCTTAGATATGGATCTTTAGTGTGGTCTTAGACATGGATCTTTAGTGTGGTCGTAGACATGGATCTTTAGTGTGGTTTTAGACATGGATCTTTAGTTCCGACTAACACATGGATCTTTACTGCAGACTAAAACATGGATCTTTAGTGTGGTCTCAGAGATGGATCTTAAGTGTGGTCTCAGACATGGATTTTTTGTCTGGTCTTAGACATGGGTCTTTAGTGCAAACTAACACATGGATCTTCAGTGTGGTCTTAGACAAGAATTTTTAGTGTGGTCTCAGACATGGATCTTTAGTGTGGTCTTAGACATGGATCTGTAGTGCAGACTAACACATGGATCTTTAGTGTGGTCTTAGACGTGGATCTTTAGTGCAGACTAATACATGGATCTTTAGTGCAGACTAACACATGGATCTTTAGTGTGGTCTCAGACATGGATCTTCAGTGTGGTCTCAGACATGGATCTTTAGTTTGGTCTTAGACATGTATCTTTAGTGCAGACTAACACATGGATCTTTAGTGCAAACTAACACATGAATCTTTAGTGTGGTCTTAGACATGGATCTTTAGTGCAGACTAACACATGGATCTTTTGTGTGGTCTTAGACATGGATCTTTAGTGTGGTCTTAGACATGGATCTTTAGTGTGGTTTTAGACATGGTTCTTTAGTGCAGACTAACACAAGGATCTTTAGTGCAGACTAACACATGGATCTTTAGTGTGGTCTCAGACATGGATATTCAGTGCGGACTAACACATGGATCTTTAGTGCAGACTAACACATGGATCTTTAGTGCAGACTAACACATGAATCTTTAGTGCGGACTAACACATAGATCTTTAGTGCAGATTAACACGTGGATCTTTAGTGTGGTCTCAGATATGGATCTTTAGTGCGAACTAACACATGAATCTTTAGTGTGGTGTTACACATGGATTTTTAGTGCGGACTAACACATGAATCTTTAGTGTGGTCTCAGATATGGATCTTTAGTGCGGACTAACACATGAATCTTTAGTGTGGTGTTAGACATGGATCTTTAGTGTGGTCTCAGGCATGGATCTTTAGTGCGGACTAACACATGAATCTTTAGTGTTGTCTTAGACATGTATCTTTAGTGTGGTCTCAGACATGAATCTTTAGTGTGGACTAACACATGAATCTGTAGTGTGGTCTTAGACATGGATCTTTAGTGCGGACTAACACATGGATCTTTAATGTGGTATTAGATATGGGTCTTCAACCTCTTTTGTCAAATGCACATTTTCGCAAAATGTCAGAATTCTGTTTGCTCTTTCCGGAATTTGCCTGACTCAAACAAAATTGTCTGACTCAAACAAAATTGTCTGACTCAAAAATGTTTAACCGAAAAAGTGCATTCAAAATTAACAGGAACCAAATATTGACCCCCACATATTATACGTTTATCAGTACATACAACATTTACTTCGATTATTTTTTGTGTATCACAAATTCAATAGCAATAGAGTATGTGGATACATTTTTAAATAAAAGCTGTTTTGTTTGGTTTTTAATTACGTTTAATTACTTACCAAACTAATCTTACTGAACCTTACTTCAAGAATGCCAGGCCATTGTAATCCAGCTTATTCATATGAAGGTTACAACCAATGAGAAACCTTGATTTTTTTTGTTCTTCAAAATTCTTGGATAAGCGGAATAAGACGAATGCCGAGATGTGATGGTATGGCGGGAAACTGTTTGGAATAGTTTCTATAAATAAACGTTTCCTCCTGATTTGTCCTTCAGAGAATAAGTTTATCAAGTACCCTAGGGTATTCCCGATTTTAACAGAGTAACAGACGGGCTTGTAAAATAAAGGCTATGCCGCTGCACTACCAGCGAATGATGTACTCCAGGTTATGTGTCATCCGCCGAATTGTTTCGAGAAAGATCAATATTTCAACACTTTAAGTCTGTGATCACAATTCGGTTTTTGAATTCATGAAACTGCTCCGGTGGTGGGGATTCCCTACTAGAAGTGGCTACCTGGTCTCTATGGTACAATACTTTTCATGGGTAATAGATACATGAGGGGCACACATGACCCACTGATAGTATGTCGCAAGTCGTGACAGAGCATTACGTAACAGGTGACTGAGAACGTTACGTAACAGGTGACTGAGAGCATTACGTAACAGGTGACTGATAGCATGTCGCAAGAGGTGACAGAGCATTACGTAACATGTGACTGAGAGCATGTCGTAACAGGTGACTGAGAGCATGTCGCAAGAGGTGACTGTGAGCATGTCATTAGAGGTGACATAGTGTGTCAAAAGAGGTGAATGAGAGTGTGGCGAGAAGTGGACATACATGTGAATAAAAACAGTATCACACATGTGATACAGGATATATCGTATGTGTGATACAGGAATACAAACTATATCGTATGTGTGATACAGGAATACAAACAATATCAGATGTGTGATACAGGAATACAGACAATATCGTTTGTGTGTGATGCAGGAATACAAACACTATCAGATGTGTGATACAAGAATACAAACAATATCGTATGTGTGATACAGGAATACAAACAATATCGTATCTGTGATACAGAAATACAAACAATATCGTATGTGTGATACAGGAATACAAACAATATCGTATGTGTGATACAGGAATACAAACAATATCAGATGCATGAATAGGTGAATACATAATTTCTCTCAAATTCGTATCCTCAGATCGGAAAATGAATAACTCGAATAAAGGCTGAATAGCAACGTGTAATCATCCACTCAGTTACCCGGACACATCTTGATGAAATCCCACACAAATGAAGACATGATCCCCGTGGTCTGTCTAGTGAAGACATGATCTCCGTGGCCTGTCTAGTGGAGACATGATCTCCGTGCCCTGTCTAGTGGAGACGTGATCTCCGTGGCCTGTCTATCTGGCAACTTTGTATGACACGCTGCTACGGGTTTGTTACAAGCGATCGATGTGTGCCTGGCCCCTGTCGTTTTCATTGTTCCCTGGGTCAACTTCTAGTTTACTAGGGTCTCAAACACCCAGTCAGATGGCCACAGCGGGCCGCGACGACCCACCATGCTTTATCCTGAGGTCCTTCAAGCTTTATCATAAGGTCAGTCAAGCTTTATCCTGAGGTCCTTCAAGCTTTATCCTGAGGTCCTTCAAGCTTTATCCTGAGGTCCTTCAAGCTTTATCCTGAGGTCAGTCAAGCTTTATCCTGAGGTCCTTCAAGCTTTATCCTGAGGTCCTTCAAGCTTTATCCTGAGGTCAGCCAAGCTTTAACCTGAGGTCAGTCAAGCTTTATCCTGAGGTCAGTCAAGCTTTATCCTGAGGTCAGTCAAGCTTTATCCTGAGGTCCTTCAAGCTTTATCCTGAGCACGCTCTAACATCGCTGGAGAAGTTGGCCAAGGCATGGCTAATAACGATGAATGAAGAAAACAATCAAATATGTAATCTTTTCTAACTCAAATAAGCCCCAGAGTTCTAAACTAAGACTAAGGACAAATATTATCTGCTCCTTGATGAAAACCCAAATATGTTCTAACGTTTTTCCGTTGACCGGAGGCTGACGTGGAAACAAAGAGAAACAGGATGCGTTCAAAGAAAAAATGGAAAACATGATAGACTGGCTGGAATAACTTGGGCAGCAGATGAAGAAGGTGTATACTGGATGTGTGAGAGCAGTCCTATAACATATCATTGCAGTATGGACAACTGCAACCAAATCAAACTTGGTCAAAATAAATTCAAAACCAGAGTTCAAAACCAGAGTTCAAGCAGTGAGAATTATAACATGGTGTAAGAACCTAGCCCATTGGGGACCTGGACCTGCAACCAGTAGAGGACAGACGGGACAGCAGGACCCAACCAATGGAGGACAGACGGGACAGCAGGACCGAACTAATGGAGAACAGACGGGACAGCAGGACCCAACTAATCGAGAACAGACGGGACAGCAGGACCCAACTAATGGAGAACAGACGGGACAGTAGGACCCAACTAATGGAGGACAGACGGGACCGCAGGACCTAACAGTAAGGTGACAATTCTAAAAGGCTGATAGACCACACAATGTACCAGAGAATAAATGACATTGGAAAAGGCGCTCTGCTTCTTCTTCATCGTACGCAGTCAGACAGTAACCATTATTTTTTCGAAAAAAGCGGCGGTCATCCTGAGGCTGTCGCCACTGCCATAGAGCTTGTCTTGCAGTTCCACTGGTGATGGCCACATCTGCTCTCTCTGATCCTCGTATGTCGGGCAGTTCTGCAGCAGATGTTCAGCGGTCATTTTACCAGTACCGCACGGGCATTCGTCGGTGCCACCTATCTTCAATTTGTTGAATAGGTGGTACCTCAGTCTATTGTGGCCAGTGCGAAGTCTGAAGACAACGACCTGCTCTCTTCATCGTTTTTGGTGTAACCAGTATGTTCGGTTTCCCATTTGGTCATGTATCTGGCTTTGATAAGCCGTTTTGAACCTTCGTACGTCATACTAGTATCTGTTTGTGGTAGTCTTGCACCTTCTTTTGCCAGTCTGTCTGCCTCCTCGTTGCCTTGGATGTTGCAGTGTGACGGACCCACTGTACCACTACCCTTTTTGGTGCGGACTGCTGGCCCAGTTTGCAGAGTGCTGCTCTTAAGTCATTAAGCTCAGTGTTTTTCTGGCTTTTTAGCGCTGTGACTACGGCGAGAGCATCTGTAAGCAGGACTATATGGCTTTAATTTTCATTGTGTGTCACCATTTCTTCCACTGCCGCCCTCAGTGCCTTTGCCTCCGCTCTTAAATTGCTTGTGTACTTACCTGTAGCGAATGACAGTGTTATTTGTCTGCCATTTGGTAGGTTCAGGAATGCTCCTGCCCCTCCGTTCTGTGTAGTGTTTGTTACAGAGCCGTCGGTGTATGCATGGGTCCAGTCCATGCTTGGGTAGCTTTTCGATATGAAGCTTAGGGTAGTATCTCTCCTTTCTTTTTCAGTCTGGCAGTTTTTGTTTTCAATACCTAGTATATTTTCTACCACCTTTTGAAATATATCCTGCCTCCAGGTAGGTTTTCGTACAGTAGTGATGGGTTTTGGTGTTGTTAGTGCGTTTATGGGATCTTCGTGCATCTTTGCTTTGGCTATTTCTGCAAAGTTTCTCCGCTTTAGTTTCCCATTTCCCAAATTGTTTAGTCTCTGGTGCATTGGATGGTCAGTCAGTCTTCGGAGTTTCTCTGACTGCAGCTGGGCTCTGCAGTCTCTTCTATCGGTCATGGATTGCAGTTTTGTAATCTTTTCAAGTTCTACAATTGGCGTTGACTTCATGCCTCCTGTTATAATTCTCATGGCTTGGTTTTGACGTTTGCTAACTTTATCGAAGTTCGCCTTTGCTGCTGTTGTCCATGCCGCAATGCCATACTCGAGAACTGGTCTCACTCTTCCAGTGTAGTTTCTTTAGTATGCCTTCGTCTGCTCCCCAGCTTATGCCAGCAAGTTTCCTCATGATTGCCATTCTTTCTCTGGCTCTCATTCGGTTTCTCTCAATCTGACTTTTCCATGTCATGCGCCGATCAAATTTGACTCCCAGATAGGTTGGGTTGTCGTTTGGCTGCAGGAATTTGCCATTTAGACTTAATTTGGTATTTTGGGGTTTCAATGAAAGCGAGAATATTGTGCATGTGGTTTTCTCCTCGTTTATTTTGAACAGCCATGAGTTCGCCCACTGTTCCAGCGATGTTAGGGCCGTCTGCATCCGATTTCTTGCTATGGTGAGATTCTTTTCAGAGGTCCACATAGCCAGATCGTCTGCAAACATTGAGCTATGGACTCTCCTTGGTATATTCTCTGTAATGTCGTTTATATATACCAGGAAGAGTGTGGGTGACAGTACTCCCCCTTGGGGTACTCCCTGCTCGAGTGTCACCTTTTTGCTCATCTGCCCTTGTACTTGGACTCTGGCCGTTCTTTGTTTGAGGTAGTGGTTGATCCACTTGTACATTTTCCCACAAACGTCACTTCTTCTTAGCTTGGCACTAAGTCCGTCTTTCCAGACTTTGTCAAATGCCTTTTCCAGGTCCACCCAAACAGCTACTGTGTGTTTCTGTGCCTGGTAGGCATCTTCTATCTCCTGGGCAATGAGGATGACCTGGTCCTCAGTGGATCTGTGCTGTCTAAAGCCGGCTTGCTGTGGAATTAGTATTCGTTTTTCTTCCAGATGCCACATCAGTCTGGTGTTTATCATACGTTCCATCAGCTTGCCGACACAGCTCAGTAGGCTGATGGGCCTGTCTCCATTTGGATCTGTTTTGTCCTTTCCTGTTTTTGGTACTGGTACCAGTATTGCGTCTTTCCATGCATGGGGTACAATTCCCCTGTTCCAGCTTTGGTTCAGGACCGATAGCAGTTTCCTCTTCGCTGTTTGGCCCAGCCCCATCAGCATTTCGTTTGTTATCCCGTCTTTTCCGGGAGATTTCCTTTTCTTTAATGTTCTCATAGCCTCTTCCATTTCGCTCATTGTTAATTTGGCCATCATGTGCTCTTTAGGTGCCGTATTGATGTTGTCGTGCTCATTTAGCTCTTCGCTAATGTCTAAATGCAGGGACCTCGATGTGGTTTGCTCTGGCATAGTGATCGACAAAAGCGTTTGCGGCTTTCTTACTTGTGAGCAAGTTTTCGCCCTGCTTGATGGTAATTTGTTTATTTGACGGGGTTTCGTCGTTCATGGTTCTGACTAGCTTCCATAGCTTTTTCCCGTCTTTGTCCATTTTTAGGCTTTCCGTTTTTTTTTTCCAGCTTTCTCTTGCTGTTTGCTTGAGAGTGTATTTGTATTTCGCCGTGGCGGCTTTGAGGGCGATGTTTGCCTCCATAGATTGTTCTCGCTCTGCCATGTTCCTAGCATTTGTTACTGCATCTTCCGCTTTCTGTAACTCATCGTTCCAATAGGGCTTATAGTTTTTGAAAAGGCGCTCAAGCGGAGCAACTTTGTGGCACCAGTGAAAGAAAAGTGGACAACATATCCTGTCAATGACACATCACAAAAAAGACATATGCAAACTGCATATATGCTTCCCGCGTGGATAAAACAGCGCTTCTCAGAGCTGAGAGAAAACATTCCCGCCATTGTGAAGAAAGAGCAGACACACAGACACAGAAAGAAGAAGGATAACTCTAAAACACATATAGAACATATGGACATATGTAGATGGATCAGCATCAACCGCAACAGAGAATAACGGTGTCTTTTAGAGCCTAAAGAAAAGTACATCAAAGACATCTATCTGTAGTGCTTGGAAAACTGTCGAGTTACCAGAGCAGAGGCAAAGGCATCGAAAACCTGTCGAGTTACCAGAGCAAGGCAGAGACATTGAAAACTGTTGAGTTACTAGAGCAAGGCAGAGACATTGAAAACTGTTGAGTAACCAGGGTAAGGCAGAGACATTGAAAACTGTTGAGTAACCAGGGCAAGACAGAGACATTGAAAACTGTCGAGTAACGAGAGCAGAGGCAGAGACATCGAAAACTGCCGCAGAAACTCTCAGGACAAATGAAAGCGCAGAGAGACATGTGGCACTATTCACAGACGAGCTGTCTGTGGCACTGGGGTTGGGCAGGAAATTTCACACCTTAGGAAACTAAGAGTGATACTCTATAAACTGTATCACCAGTTCAAGAGAGTTGTGATACACTGGATTATATCGCATTATAATATTTTGGGCAATGAAGAGGCTGACAGGCTGCATTATAATATTTTGGGCAATGAAGAGGCTGACAGGCTGTCAAGAGAAGGTTGAAAGTTACCTAAACCTGATGGAAGTATAACGTATGAAGAGGCCAAGAGGTTTACCCGGTGTAGATACAGAAACAAGTGGGAGGCAGGGCACACAAGTCGTCAACCACATGACGCATATTAGCAGGTCAACAGAGGTGAGCAGCTGGTAATCTTTAGACCCCACAAAGGCCACAACAGACTCATATACTATCTGTTCAACGAACTAAGGATAAAACATACAGAAGGATGTGTCTGGGGAACTGACAAAATGACTGTACCAAAATGCAATGTAGATAAACACATAGAAAAATAATGTAGATAAACAAATAGAAAAACAATGTAGATAAACACATAAAAAAACAATGTAGACAAACATATTGAATAACAATGTAGACAAACACATCGAAAAACAATGTAGACAAACATTGAAAAACAATGAAGACCGACCTATCCAAAGGACACGTAGACAGACCAATCCAAAGGACACGTAGACAGACACATCCAAACGCCAGAAACCTGGGAGAAGATCATAGAAGCTGGACTAATCCTATATGCTCTTCTCTAAATTCCATTTCTCAATCTTATCCAAAATCCTCCTTCCATTCCTTCATTCATGCTCCGTCTTCTGCCTCCTGCTAATCCTCTTTCGATCTTTCCATTTCCACGCTAGCATTGCTTCATACTGTAAGGAGCTCAGATCTTTCATCGCCTCTTAGTTTCACTTTCTCTCTATAGATCTACCTCTTTCTCTATTTCACTTTATTCATTCTATTGTCATTCTCTCTTTTTCATGTGCTCTCTTTCTCTTAACCATTCCATCTCTCAATCTTTCTCTGTCTTTATTATTATCTATGTATGTCTCTCTTTCTCATTCTCTCTCTCTCTTTCTCTCTCTCTGTCTGTCGTTATCATGTTCTAGTGACCGTCTTATATCTCCTTCTGTTATATTATCATTCCCTTAATTGCTTCATTTATCCTTATTACTTCATCTCTTTTTATCTCTCTGTTATTATCTCACGCCCTGTTTCTCTCTTTATCATCACCTATCTACCTCATTCTTTCTTTGTTATTCTCTCTGTTTTTATTATACACTACCTCTCTCCTTCTCTCTCTATCTCTCTTTCTTTCTCTCTGCCTCTCGTGCCTTGTTTCTCCTTCCTCTCCTCTTCCTACCATCAGCGAAGGACGAAGTTGTCCCACTTGTATACCTCTCTTCTGTGCGCATGGTCTTCTTCATTCATATTCGCTCCCAACAAAGCATGGTGACGCAACTATAGTTGGCCCTCTTACATAAATCGTAGATGAAAGGACTTTTCTCAGATCTTGTAGTGGTGGTTTTCCTTGTCGTTCGTTTGACAAGAAGATGTTGCTAGTCCCATAAATAAACTTCTATAATAGACTTTAAAGATAGACTTGAATGGTTGACTGACACTCCTTATCGCTCGATGTGAAGCATAGAGTCACCACCACTAGATCGGACCGTCGACATCAATCTTGTATTGGAGCACTAACAGAGAGGCTTCGATGGAAGTGGGTTTGCATTATGATGTTGTTAGCTCTATCCACGACACTCTTTAGTCGACTTTAACAACATACCTGGATGGTACACTCGAGCTATTCTGTTCCACCTAGGCTTCACTCTAGAAACTTTGCAGATTACAGTGGTCTTATTCAGTTCAACCCAAGTCAGTAGGTTCGCTTAGGCCCAATGAAGCCCGTTGCATAGATCCGTCACATCTACAGCCTACTGCAGCGCGATTCCATGTCTCTAGTCTTGATCTATCATGTCTAAGTAACGTCTCTGCTTCAGAGTCGTACGTGAGGACTGGAAACATTATAATGGTAAATGGGGATCTTTGTTGTAAGGGAGATATAGTCGTTAGTGCATACACGGCGAAGGTAATGCATAAGAGATACATCTAGACTGATCTGCCTTGACATGTCGTGACCGCTGCGCCAATCAGATGGGATCATTCTGTCCAGAGAGGTAACTATGTGATGCCTTCCGCCGTGTGACCTTGGGTTTCAATGCCCTGAAGTATTTATCAGAAATGAGATTCTGAACTTTGGTTTTCGCAAAGGATATCGACAAGCCCAGAAAGGAGGTTCCGCTGTTAGGATTTCTGGAGAGCACTACTGGGATATGTCGTCTGCGCATGCGACATCGATGATCTTTGTCTGGTCCATAGAGATACTCTCTTGGTATACGCTGAGACGGAGTAGGGGCCAGTCCACGGTCCGGCAGAATAGGTCGGAGGCAAGAACACAGCCATGTCTGACACCCATAGTCATGGGGAATTTGTCCGAGAGACAGAGAGAGAGAGAGAGAGAGAGAGAGAGAGAGAGAGAGAGAACCACCCAGTCTAATTCTGATACCGGTGTCATTGTGTAGCACTTATATCAGATTTAGAGAGAGAGAGAGAGCGAAAGAGAGAGATAGAGAGAGAACCACCCAGTCCAATTCTGATACCGGTGTCATTGTGTAGCACTTTGATCAGATTTATAAAGGGGGCGGGGTGACTATCCCTGAAGGGCTTTCTATAGAGCCGCCATCTCAACTGAGTCGAAAGAGACTTTTGTCCACGTCTGACGCATACAATGGCCGATCGTAGCCGCGGTAACGTTTAGCAAGGATGGGCAGATCAAGGATGGGCAGAGCGAGGATGAGCAGAGCGAGGATGGGCAGAGCGAGGAAGAGCAGAGCGAGGAAGAGCAGAGCGAGGATGGTCAGAGCAATGATGGGCAAAGCAGAGCAAGGATGGGCAGAGCGAGGATTGGCAGAGCGAGGATGGTCAGAGCAGTGATGGGCAAAGCAGAGCAAGGATGGGCAGAGCGAGGATGGACAGAGCAAGGATGGGCAGAGCAAGGATGGGCAGAGCGAGGATGGGCAGAGCGAGGATGGTCAGAGCAATGATGGGCAAAGCAGAGCAAGGATGGGCAGAGCGAGGATGGTCAGAGCGAGGATGAGCAGAGCGAGGATGAGCAGAGCGAGGATGGTCAGAGCGAGGATGGTCAGAGCGAGGATGGGCAGAGCGAGGATGAGCAGAGCGAGGATGGGCAGAGCAAGGATGGTCAGAGCAATGATGGGCAAAGCAGAGCAAGGATGGGCAGAGCGAGGATGGTCAGAGCAATGATGGGCAAAGCAGAGCAAGGATGGGCAGAGCGAGGATGGGCAGAGCGAGGATGGGCAGAGCGAGGATGGGCAGAGCGAGGATGAGCAGAGCAAGGCTGGGCAGAGCATGTTGTAGAACAATCGGGTGGGGGGGGGAGCCAGACGTTTTTTGCTCAAGTGTGGGCTTGAGTCTAGCCAGTAGGACGTGGGCAAACACCTTTCCCTGGACGTAGTGTTATAGGCCTGTGGTTACTGCAGTCTGTGCGACTACTCTTGCCATTGTACAGGGAGACGATGAATGCATCACGCGCCAGTCGGCCAGGACGTGTCCCGCCCTCCATACCTGTTGAAATATGAGGTGACGGAGGGCAGAGCTGACCGGGTCGATGGCACGTTTGAACAGCTCCGTGGGGTTTTTCGGATAGGGTCAAGGACTTCAGCTATATTTTGAGGGGGGAGGGGGTGCGGGGGGAGGGATCCGACGTTGGTATTTCCGTGTCCGGTGGAGGATGCAGAGATTCAGCGGTCAGATTAGAGCCTGTCGTTGTCGGTGGGTAGACAATGCGTGTAGTGCTCCTTCCATGAGTTCGCTTCCGTCTCGTATGACGAGCACAAGGAGCCGTCGGAATTTTTGATAATCTCAATTTGTGTTCGATCTGCGTGTCTCCATGACAAAAGAGCCTGTTAGCCTGAAATGTGGGTCTGAGGTCGTAAGATCTGAGACCATCTTCGAACTAGTCAGCAATTTCGTTGAAAAACCATCCCTTGTCTGGTTTGGCAGTCGTGCGGAGTTGGTCTTTTAGCCATTAGCTTTCCGTATGGTCGTTGAGATGCCTGGCTGAGTTCTTTTCAAGTGTGCCAAACTAGGTATCGGAAAGCCATTACTCATGCTTTGCCGTCATTCGGCCACTGATTAGCCTGACGGCCTCGCACGAGCATTCTTTGTGACGGCATATGCTGTCTCTGGGTCGTCGGGTGGATGGTCCGCCACGGCGAAGTTTCACATGACTGCATCGGCGTACTTCTTCGCGACACTTAGGTTAGCCTTAAGAAGCTGAACATTGTACCTTTGGATCAGCCAAGGTTTAGGAAGGACAAATTGGCTGATGGAGTATGTTATCATCAGCAGAAAATTGTCAGTGCTGGCCGGGGCCTCCGCGCTCGAATGACCCTTTGTCGAAGTCACCCGATCGAATCTTCTCGCGAGGATGTAATCGAGCCTTCTTGGCTTGTCTTCGTCTATTCTCAATCTCCCGCTACCAAACCCTGAAAAGGGCTTAAGTAGAAGAATGTAGTCCAGATAACAGAATGCGTTATCGTAGTTTACAGCTTGACTGCGATATTTGCACCTTTTTGTCCAACACATCCAACTTCATCAAGCATTTTTGTAGTACATGGTTAGTATTCCTTCTTCGATCCCTTCTCTTTAGCTAGTTTGCTCTGTTGCAGTCTGTTATCCGGGATCAGCGCGTGGAGGTGTAGAAGGGTCTTGGCAGCTATGATTTGCTGGCTTTGATGCTAGCAGTCAGCTATGCGTCGCTGATCGCTGCAGCTCATGCGCTGCTCAGCATCTTCGATTGAGCCTTCTCGCGAGGATATGATCGAGTCATATCACGAGGATGTAATCGAGATCCTTCCAAGTCTTTCGATCGTTAGAGATACACGTGCAGCAGTGAATTCTCAAATGGCAATACCATGAGTAGGCAATCTTCAGTAGGGAATCATCAGTAGGCAATCATCAGTTGGCAATCTTCAGTAGGCAATCTTCAGTAGACAATCATCAGTAGGCAATCATCAGGCTGAGTGTGGCATAAAATGACAGGAACCTGTCTGAAATGTAATTTGCATTTTCACTACAGATCGAGCCTAGGACCCATTCGTAACCACTACGGTGGGTCCCTGAAAGTGGACTCACATCACCCAGCAGGATGCTCATCATCATGTGGAGTAGCTGAGGTGTTGGCTACGTCCCCAAAACAGCTACCATTGTGTCAAGGGTTGAGCCTCGTCTGTTGGAACGCAAACTCGAAGAACTCCAGCATTTGATTTGACGAAATCGTTCTAGTGCAATTTTTATTTACAACTGAAATAGCTACTCTCCACTCGGTGGGCTTTTTGTCTGTGGTGATGGCGAAATGTGAGCACATGAGTTGGTGAGTAGTCTGCGCTAGAGTGGTCTCTCACATGTCACCTCGTTTACGTCTCTACGTTCAGCACTTATTCGTCTCCCGTTCTATCATTATCCACTTCAGACAACCTCAGCTTAATAAATATATATTTCTCATTGGAAACTGGAGCCAAACAAGTCAACATTTTCGAACACCCCTTAATCCAATCAGGCATGTCTGTCGCATCAACGTCCCCAGACAATGCCAGGTAGAAATTGTAGACACCAGCCAGATCTCACGCAGATACAATTCAACTTTCATCAAGGTTTGTAAATAAAAACCCAACCAGACAGAATTTATTTGATCAAATTTAGCTTTCTTGTGGTTGACTGTGGAATATATGGGGTGGGCTGATTTCATCCTCGACAACAGTATGTGTGGCCCTAATACATAATCTTATAATATATATACAATAAACACACCACATGAACATACACCACCACCGGCCCCGTCCCCACGATCCATAAATACTCTACCCCCACACACTACACACATAAATGGACACATGCACACATACGCACAAATATACATACATACATACATACACGCACATATATACAAACATACACACACGCACACACACGCACATATATACAAACATACATACACACACGCAC